>JAHZNA010002318.1:0-72237 GCA_027743935.1 Sinodicranocentrus sp. ZH6
CGCAAAAAATTCTCGCCGACCATCCGCAGAATATACTTTTCTATTTTTAGACATTTTTTAGACAAATTTGTAGTCCGCAAATAATTTCTACCAAAATTTCCGCAGCATTTTCCCTTCGTCCGCAGATAATATTTAAGTCTTTAAATATTATGTTAAAATACAACATGCCCACCTAATTTCTCATGATTTTTTCCTCAACTTGTTGAAGGACGTTAGGTGTGTTGGTCATAAATAACAATCTGGTTTTTGGTATAAAAACGCGACAGAAGGATTGGGCTAGCAATTTTTTTCATTGTAAGGATATCGCAGGATATCGTCGTCCGATGCTGCGAAATGAAAAGAGGATTGCGTGTGTACATACGCAGCTGAATTGGCTATTTGGTAGATACATGCAATTAAACTGTATCTGCATTTCATCAAGAGGACTAACACATTCTGTCTCGTGCGTGATTTGACATCATTTGAGCATGTTTTGGTTTATATCATTTCGACTTTCGACAGGTTTGAACATCGCTTTGAAAAAAAACAATCGTTAATGTGTCACCGCATTTTAAAGAATGTCATTGTAATCAACGGTTCGTTATCTCGCGGCAGGTAGTAATTTTAATGATGTTATTCAATTTTGAAACATGATCGCTGGAACTTGGAAGATTACTAACTAACTCACCACTGAAATAGCTAGAATTGAACTTTTTTATAATTGGCATTTTATGAAATCTACGCCCACATTACCTCATTACACCAGAATATTTAATTATATCGTATGCCAAAAATCAAGATGCAGTTATGTAAGTAGACTGATTTATGATTGTATTTGCATCAATTTGCTCGTTTATATTAATTATATATTGCAAAATTCTGCATACAAATTAATTAATGTTACCATCTCCAAAACGCCAGATCACAACATTTGATAAAAAACAGTTATAAAATAACACTTCCCATTGATTCAAGGTCATCGAATTGAGTAATCTCTGGTTTAATGTTATTAATTTTGTATTATATAATAATTACACGGTTACATCACTCAACAGAATGATAAAGTCTTCAGGTATACTCAATAGTTATCTTGAGAAGTCGGACTTGGTTGAGTGGCTGTGAAATTTCGTTGGCCGAGATTTTGTTAAATATGGCATCTTTGAGGCATATTTGTTCAGTACTTTTAGTTTCCACTACTCTTTATCTGGAAGTTCATTCAGGGACAGTTTCATTTTGTGATGGCTCAGAATTAATAGAGAAAACAAGGGATCAATGTGGAGCTGGGATATCCTTTGGAGATAACAAGCCAGATTGTATTTGCGTGAGCGGGATGTAAGATTTTTTAAGCCATTTACTACAAATAGATCCTAATGTAAAAAATTCAACTCGATAATCAAATTGTTCTTCTTGAAAGCTATCGATTTTTAGCGGACACTTGTGAAACAGCAGATGGCTTTGCAGATAAGGTCTGCACAAAAATCACAGATGACAGTGGCATGGGAGCTAGCATTGTTGGAGTCAAGTTCACCAGGGATCCAGTAAACTGGACTCATACCGGTGTTGTTTGTGAAAGAAAAGGTTTTGGAACGGAAACTTGGGATTATATCACGGAAAAGCATTCTAGGGGAGCTACTACAAAAAGTGGGAACATTTATGCTCTCAACGGCAAAGCCTTCATTACCACGGGGCATTATGATAAACCTGCATTTTGCGTCGAGCCTGCGAAAGTACCCGATGATGAAACGGTTTGCAGATATCTTCAGTCTGAAAACGAAGGAATCTGGAAGCACAATGAGGTCGAAGTGATAGTCACCAATAAATGTGACGGGAGTCCGGTGGTGCCACATAAATGTTTTGGAGTTTTGACTTCAAGAGATTGTAAGTGTATATAATTATGTTTTTTTGATCAAAGTTGGCCAAAATATGCATGAAATTAAAATGTACCAGAATCCGTGCAGTTACTGAATTAAACTTTGTAAACTATTTCAGCTGAATGTCAACTACAATGTTCAGCAAGTACAGCGTTAATGGGTCGGAGTATGGGTAGAAGTGTAGGTGGCGTAGCTAGTCCTGGAAAATCAACCAATAAGCTTCCCCCACCAGCCAAAGGTGGTACTAAGCCGGCTGTATTACCAGTACCTGAAAAACCAGAGGATACGATACATCCAGCAGAGTACTGGAAACACGACAATAAATATTTGAACAGGAAAATGATGATTTTTAATATTATCAGCCAACTCGACGCGGGCGGGGGCGGGAATGGGACCAATTCATCTGCTCCAACCGTCAATGTAACAGATCATACTACATGGGGAGAGCCTAAAAGAACTTTTGAGATTTTCGACACGATGAAAAAAATCGCAACGTTATACTGCCCAGCCATCTACGTTACTCCAGAGTGGGTCAATTTGGTCATTGAAATGTTTTACATTTTGCACAAGGGAAATGTATTTCGGTATGATGAAAACTTGTCCCCTTTTGAGCACGCATGGATTAAAGATATTCTTGGGAAATGTAAAACTCGCATTGAGGACAACAGCACTAGGGCAGATAATGTCGTAGTTTTGGAGTCAGATCCTACGGGTGGAACGAAGAAGTTAAACTTCAATGAGAAAGAAGAAATATGTAATGCTGACGGAGGTGGAAAGGTATGATATTTTTAGAGGATTACGTGGTGGCAATCCTTACTAGCAAAAGATAAAGGGAGAACATAAACATGCTTTGGCTTTTTTTATCAGGCAATGGGTTACTGCAACGGAACCAATGCCGAAGGAGACTGCAACTTTATCCCAATCCCAGTAGAACCACATCGTGCCAATGACGCATTCCATTATGTTCCCGATGTTGCATGGGATATTGTAGATTTGCTTCAAGTGGTTTGCTTCAAGGAATTCAATGAGTCTTACCGAATGTTTCACGTTATTGAGCAGGCCGCTGAAAAACTTTTCACCTTGCAAATCAAAAATTTATGGTAATGAAAACATGCACAGGTTTCGATGCACTTGTTTATAAACGTGGTTGAATGAATCATCTACAATCCCAAAATGTATCTTACAGGTATTACCCAACCTGGTCAGAGAAGACGAAAAAGAGGCTCTTAGGTAGTTCAGCAGACACTCAAATGCACAATTTGGAAGTATGTATAAATTCCGCGTATCATATAAATGGACAAATCCCTAGACTTGTACGACCCGGTCCTACCAAATATCTGAGGAAAAAGTGAGATGAAATTTCATAGTATAATTTTCCTCTTCAAATTGAATTACATGGATGTTGCCTTCACATGTGAAATTGTATTTTTTAGACGATCTGTTTCAAAGGAGAAACCATCAAGCGTTGGTCAATATGTGGATGTTTACTGTGGCAGAACTCGCAAAGATCTCATCACCCCAGAATGTTCTCGTGCATGAAATCAATATGCTACAGAAGTGTGATCATATTCGGAAAATAAAAAAATACATATGAAATTTATGAAAAGTCATTCATTCATAATGTGCGAATCATGTGTAACCATCTACGCAATTAACTTCACTAGCATGAAATTCCTAAAAGTTCTATGTTAAAATCAAATCAATATATTTAACGCTGCTATTTCAACACGTATGAACTAGGAACCATTTCGACTACAAGGCTTAATGGTAACTGCTTTTCTCTGCACAACAGAGGGCGAAGTGTAAGCGCGCTAACTGGATTTATCATTTATAGAAAGCGAAGAGCTATTTTTAAAACTCGAACCCAGCACCAAATATTGTATAGAACATGAAGTATTAATGTTTTCCCAAATATGAGAAGCATTTTTGTCCCATCCCACACGCAATTTATATAGCACCAAAACTTTGTTGAAAAGAGTATTAGTACTTCTGATATCTTTGAAGAATTACAAAGTATTGAAAAGAAGAGTTTGTCCTTTTATTATTGTTGCTCTTTGTCATCATAATAATATCGGAGTATTTTTTGTGTTAGTAACAAAAAACAATGAGAGAACTGAGAGAGAAAGTTTTAACAGTTCCATTTTAAATTGTATAGTCAACAGTTTGTATATAGCATTTTTTGTTTAGTTTTATATATTATTATATCATGGTAAAGTGTTGTAGTGGTAGTAAAATGATAGAGTACAGTAGACAATAGTTAAGTACAGTTAACATATAGCGGTGTGTGTAGCAAAAAGATGGAAAAGATTGAGCAAGACGTATATAGATATAATTTGTGTGTAAGAGTGTTTTTCTTGTTGATTGCAGTTTTTCAGTTTTTCAAGTTACAGAATGTCCGTCTCGTAGAGAGGTTTATTAATATTGCTGAGGGAGCCCGTGGGTGCAGCACTAAACTCAAGTCCCAGCTTTGCTCTCAAGTTGCTCTCACTTCCCGTCTTCTTCAGTTCAGCCTTATCGGAATTATTAGAAGCTGAGGTTGCTGACGAGGAAGATCTTTGCTGGAGCATTTGTAACCGATTGTATTGCTCCTGAAGCTGCCTCTGCTTTCTTAATAGCTCCTGATGCCGCTGACTGAGCTTGCTATTTGGACCTCCGCCATCTTGACTATTGATGCTTTCACTAGAATCTCCGCCACTGGACTCTATACTCGGGGAAACTAAAGGAGACTTGGAAGAAATGCGAGGGGGAGGGGGTGGAGGTATTTTTGTAGGTTTGGGGGGCAAAGGAGGGTGAAGTTTCAAGGGTGAGTCCCAATTCCGCACAGGTGAGCCCCCTCCCGACTCAGTAGAGGGGTAGCTCGGCAAACGTTTCGGAGGATCTGGAGGTCCCAATCTATTCTTTTGTGGTATTACTGATCCTCCACTGATCTCATTTAGTAAATCATCGAGTGCATTTTCCGGACTTGGGGTCGTTCCGGGGCCATAACTGCCGATACTTGGGGCTCCCACGACACTCCCCGGCGAAATGATGGAACATGGTGTGGTGGCTGAAGGATCCTAAAGTTTGAGAAGTAATAACAGAAAGTTTTCTTGAAAAAAGCTTCTACAAGCCATGACCCAACAACAGTGAACTGACATTAAAACTAAGAATGCATGACAGTACTAATACAGAGATTAATATATGCATACGGTATATAGAGATATTTACACAAGTGATAAATTCACACACTGCTCGCGTTAGTCAAAGCTGCAAAACTTTAAACCAACACTTTTTTACAAAAAAACACAACTCAAAAGTTTGAAACCAAAATAGGACAAAAACAAGGCGACTATCAAAACTGTAACAAAATAACTGTACAAATTGATACATGAGTATTTTCACAAGTATATATACCATGAAAACACTACACGGACAATATCCACGAAGCAATAATCTACATCTATCTATGGTGGCAAATTGATTTCTCTTGTTCTGTAGTTGTAGTGATATCGTGTAGGTTTTTTCCATTTTCAGAAAAAAACTTTTTTGTGTTTTGCTAATATAATAGCGCAACTGTTATTGTAAAATTACGTTATACGCATGCAGTTTGTTTTTTAAGGAAAGCATTGTTTGAGTTAGATATACAATACACAACGTACTCTGAGTCAGAAATTACTTGCTTGAAGTGTGAGCTCCACTTCCAGCCTTGCTTGAGATACTATATTAAAAAACAAAAAGCACTACCGTAAGCTTCCAGTCTCTCGGTGTGGTGACACACGAGTCGAGTCACGCACTCTCTCATGAGTTACTTACAAAACCGTCATGCATAATGATAATGTAGAGAAAAACAAGGGACTATGCTCAAGTCTCCTTTTGTTTTTTTTTATTTTGTCTTACTTTTCTCTTCATTTTATTCGGCACATTTGTAAAGGTGATCGTCTTACCCTATTGTTGGTCTTCACAAGTTGAGAAGACTGTTGTGGATACTGACCCGGAGGTACTGGGTCCTCTTGAGACGGGAGACGCTGCTCTTGCACCGAAGCCAGCCTGAAATTTATAATAAAAACACGTCTCCTGTATTTTTAAGCTGACACATACGTAGACTGCATACCAAACAAGCTGTTCTCGCTATACAGCAAATATAGCTCCCACCCCGTTGTTTTTTATATAGATAGGTTTGGAATAAATTTCAAATTCACTTGTCTTTTTTACTTACCTCTTGAGAGTCACCAGGGTCCCTGTCAACTTCTTACATCTTTTTAATGCATTCTCTAAGCGTTCAGGCTCCTCTTTTAGAAAACAGTCCTCTACCGCTAACCTCTCCATGTCACTTGTGAGCAGAGTTTTTACGCTCTCGTGTAGAGGTGGAAATCGCACCTTCAGATCAGCAACTGATTTACTATAGAGGGGAAAACAATAAAAAGGAATTTATCCTCAAGTACATCCTTACTACCGACTCCATTTTAAGCGAAAATAAAAACGAGCTTGAATCTCAGAGCTTACCTGGATTTACTTAAAATTAAAGCCATATTCTCTACATCTGACATGTTAACTCTCATTCTCTTGTTAATTACGTGACTACGTAAGTCCTCAACGGTCAATTCTAGCTCCCTGTGGATAGCAAAAAACGTCAAACGTGCTTAACCATTTGTGAAAGCAGGATGAAAATGAATAGGTTGGAGAAATTAGGTAATCTCTCAAGAGAGAGAGACAGCGGAAATAAAAAAGGATTCACATACGATAAATCTTTCTCTAGCTTCATCACTTCCTGCTTGTAGAGTTCTTCATCCCTAAGAATACGCGACTTTTCTGGGTCACCTTCCATCCATTGATCACTACCAGACATTGTCACAACCCTAGAGAGAAAAATGAGCCAGAAAATTAGTTTGAGTGCACGTGTTCCACAGTTACTATCGTACGTGAAATTATACAAACTAGACTTTTTCTTTGGCCACTATATAGACTCACTTAAATCGTAAGAATGTATCCCTGAGCGTTTCTCTTACAGTGTGGGCTTGAGCTTGTACACTCCTCCGAAGGAATTTAATGTCAGTTTTTAGCTCTTTTGCTTTCTTTTGTAGCATTCTTAATTGATTATACATTTCTGGGCTTAATCCTAAGTCTCCTGTAAAATATATCAGAGAAATAAAAATTGTACTTTGAGTTACATTATGAAACACGCGTCTCCATCATCAAATATTAATTTCAAAAGATTTATAACCCAAGTTAATTTTACCTCTAGGAGGCGCATAATACTGTCTGTCGTAAGGATGCGAAGGAACATTTACCAATGCTGGTGGTGGTGGTGCTGGAGTTGGTGGTTTTGGCACACTTGAAGGAACAGGCTTTAAGACTCGATCTGTGAAAATAGGTCAAGAAATACATAACATTTTGTGTTAGCTCACATCAAACTGGCTCAAGGCTCTTGACAGAGGAAAAAGCATCTCACTCGAATAATAATAATAATATCATGTCATGTTGAAAGCAAACAATAATGGTTTTTGCATAAAGAGACATTATGAGGAATAAAGTATATCCCCTGAAGGAAAGCACAAGGGAGTAAGACACTGGTGTGTGTGTGCTTATAAAACTGTGTGAATAAATGAAAGGCATAAAAAGGAAAGACAGACCAGAATTGTAATATAAAGTTTTAAAAAGGTAATGCAATATTAATGAGTATTAAAAAATAAAAAGCATTAAATATAAAACGTATATAATATTGAATGAATATATACCCTGAGACATTCTTGGCAAAGTAGAAGATTTGATTGCTGGCTTGGTTGGCTTTTCCACTACAACAGAGAATATAAAAAGCCCAGGAAGCAGCATGAATAAGAAAGTTCACATTTGTTATAAGTAAAAGTAAGACACTGAAAATTTTATAACATGATGAGAATACATACATATATATATATATATATAAGTTTATACGCATACTCGAACATAATGTTAGTCTCGTAAAAAATGTACGCTCTTCTTAAAATTAAACGGTCTCAGAGAGAAAGTAATATACTAACAGGATCATTCTTACAAGTTTTTAGTGTGTTTTTCTTAATGAAAATTAGTATTAACAACCTGGTTGATGGGTAGGTGAATGCTGTTGTTTTCCGTGATCAGGTGGATCGTCACTGAAGGATACAGATTTTTCTACAGACAACACACAAAACAAACGTACGGGACGGGTCATCATCACCATCATCACATGAAAGTCGAGAAGATAACTTGAGACTTTTCTTTACAATAACAAATACATACGTGTATAGCCTACTTTTACATTCATCAGGATAAACAATTTACTACACACATAGTCTTTAGGAGGAGAAACATTTTGCAAAGAAATAGCTTGTCTCATATCATAATAAAGTTGGTATTTTTAAATCCAAATTACCAACTCTACAACTACAACTACTGGACTTTAGTCTGCACATTGCACATCTTTTTTTTTACACTTTCTTTCATCATTCGTGTCTCGCTTTAATATATACAAATGTCTACACAAGTCAATCAATCAATTGCTAATAATTTTTTTAGGTTTGTTTAGTTTAGCTATAAAAAGCCTATATATTTCCATATGGCTAGTCTTGAGAGTCAGTTTTAGACTACGTTTTGCTTACAGGATATTTTTTAGTATTTTGTCGGCAGCTTTTAGCTTTCTAATTTATCATGTACTCCGGCTAGTTACGTACGTATTCATTTTTAGAACGGGAAAAAAATCAACATTTTGCATGTGTGAGTGAGTACATTACATACCTTTGCCAAACTTAGGAGGTTTTGCCATGGGCATTATAACGGAAGAAGAAATAAGCGTCTCTGTTGCTGGTCGAACAGGGTCATCTACACAAATTTACGGTAAACAAAATACATAGAAAATACACTTGATCATTGGAGGATCATCCAAAAAAAAGCATTTCAAAAATGGTACATCAAGTTGAAGAAAAAAAAATATACACAAAATATCTCAACCGGAAAAAAATGAATAACGAAACGGGCTACTAACAAAATGATCACGTCACCGACTACCAACTTAAAATTTTGTTTATAACCAAGTCTATTAAAATGATACAATTACACGTTGTTTGTTAGTTGCGATTTACAAATTACCAACTTTACAAATAATACCAATCAACTACAAGACTCTTATTTACAACAAATTACCAAAATTGACAATAACTGGATTCTGAGAGCTTGTCTGCTACTAATATAGTTTAAAATAACTTTTGTCGATATTTTAATTAAACACAAAGTTGTTTTTTAAATAAAGCATTTTTTGTTTAAATTTATAACAAAAATCGAGAGAATGAAATGTAAGAAAAAAGAGGAAAAAATCAAGAAATCACAAAAGTAGGTTGAATGACATATTAAGCACATTATGTCATTTGAGTTTTACCTGGTAGCGAAGCAGAGCTTGAACTAGAGTGCTTATCAATATCGTCTGCGGAACAAATCAACGAATACATTATGTATTTACTGGCAGCCAACCTCCGACATGATATCTACTGAACTAGTCTAAAACGTAACGTTATTGGCTTAGCACTAAACTGGTAACTGGTTAAAAATTAATAACTTGCAGCTCCCCCACTTCCATCAATATATTACGTAATGCCTTGAAGCATGCCATTGCTATCAATTATATTTGTATCATCATATCAAGAGCATGTTTCCGATACTCATTGGACGTATTTGTTAATTGGTGTTAAAACAAGCGTTATTGTTTCCGTTGCATATTTTCAGTGATGTAATATATAGCCGCTAATAACTAGACTACAAACCCGCTTAATGGCTTCGCGAATGGCAACTTTCATCCAGAATATAAGTAGCATAGTTTGTCTTAATAAATTGTTGTAAGTTTTGTTAAATTAAATTATGATTTATACAAAAGCTGGGTGGGATAGGTTTTTCGCATTTGACTGGTTATAGACTGGGTTAAATATAAGCCCACATACGTTTTTATCAGTATGTTACCTCGATAATCCCGAGTGGGAATGTAATCCCTGTACAAAGAGGAAATAGGCGGAGGACCAATCACGGCATTCGGGGGAGCACCAGGAGGGGCAATATTTCTTGGTAGTGTAGCAGAAGATGGGAGGATACCTGGAGATGGCTGAGCTGTCACGGGCACTAAAGCTTTTTGAACCAGCCCGGTCAAGTTTGCAAGCTGCCTTTCCATATGCTCCATTCGAAATCTTGCCTCCTCATCTATAATCACAGGAGTTATGGAACCAGACCTTGGTGGTGGAAACTGATAATATGGATCCTCCATAAAGCGTCTCTCAGGGGAAGCGATATATGTGGGATCTACACCGGCAAAACAGAAACAAAGAAAAAAAACACTTACTAAATCTTCTGATTTACCCTAGTCAAATTCCCGGAAAAAAAAATTAGTTAAAATTAATAAAAAAAATCGCATATCAAGTAAGAAAAAAAGGGCTAGTATTTATGGCAATGTACCTGCACTGGAATAAATGTTACGCCTGAGATCTGTAGGTGTATATGGCGCAGTAGGAGGAAGTGGGAAGGAGCCTCGCGCCGCGTCTCCACCGCGCGGAGAATACAGCGCAGGACTCGGAGAAACTACAATGGGTCTTTTCGTTACTGTGGGGTACTGCGACTGCCTTTGCGGCTTGGGTGGGGCTGAACTACCTAATAAAGTGGGGGTTAGTACTCGATATAAATTACTTGTACCACTAACACAGACAGAGAGACACGCAAAGAGAAAAAAAAATAGCAGATGGATATTTCTACGCACAACTGCTAGTAATATAAATAGACACAGACAGCTACTTTAAACAAGAGAAAAAGTTGCAACAAAACACAGACAGTTACACAACAGACGTGACATGAGCAGTTAGTACGAATTATTATACAGACAGAGAGAGAGAGAGAGCAAGTTATAATGATAAATGAGGAAAAGTCCAGGAGCACTTTTCTTTCTCGAAATGTGTACACAACAGAAAGTGGCCACAAGTGGCTCCATATAAAACATAATGGAGAATGATTGTGAGTGGAGAACTCCTACCTTCCGGCTTAATTGGCACTGGAGCTGGAGAAAATGAACGAGTAACACGAGGTAAGGTAGCACCAACAGGGTAACTGTAAGTCAAATATGGGGATCCTTTGCTCCCCTATAATAACAATAAAAAAATACACTTATATCGAAACGAGGTCATCCACTCAATTATTCAATGGAGTGAGTGAAGTGAGCACATTAATTAACAAAATATTTGCGACTGGAGGCTGAATCTCTGACAGCTCTACGTAAAATTTTGTTGACTGACTTGACTTGTGATGGCAGGGTTGAAGAAAAATGAGTATTACTTGTGTACACGCTTTTACAAACTCATTTCCGTTCCACTCAACCTTCACATAACTGCCATGTCACATGCGTAGAATTTTACAAACAAAATAAGTTATCATGTCAGGGAAGTTACCTCCGATCACAAAAGGAATGTAAAGTTTGCCCTGTTGCCTACTTTATTTATATAAATATACATCACTTCTCGTTCCTACCTTAGTCTTGTGAATATGTTGATGTTGATAGTCTGAATCAAACTCTGGTTCACTGAAATAAGATTGATCTTGATCCCAAGAAGGAACAGCGCCGTTGCCGTTGATATTTGGCTCAAACAGTCTCAAAACGGAGCGATCACGAATGTCCCTGGAAAAATGGTCAATCCAATAAATACAACCCATTAGTTCCTGAATATGACCAACTTTTTGCATACATATTATAAGTATACAACGTGTCACCGGAAAAGGAGACAGTTAAAAACGTGGAAATAACAGAAAGAGGGAGAGAGAGAGAGAAAGAGAGAGAGTGCGCAAGATAGAGAGAGAGACAAAAAGTCGTTTTATTTAAGGATCCTCCTGAAAATACCTTAAATCCTCCAATTCGTAAAACATATCTTTAGCACCGTCATGAATGTAGATTTTGACATTCATCGCATCCAGGTATTCCATCGTTAACTGTTTCGGAAAGGAGCGAACAAATAGAGCTCTCACGGTGTCCATTGAGGTGATCTCATTCGGTAAGAGAGCTCTCTTAGTTTCACTCCGATACTGAAGGAAGACCAAGCCTAGGGAGAAGCCACACACAAAGTAATATACATAATCGTTATTATTATCATTTGCTCCCTTGGAATTCCAAGAGATTTACAGAATGAAAGAGATAGAAAAAACTTTTTTTTACTACAAAAGTACGTTAATATAAGTACTTATAATCCTATAACAGTTATAGGCATACTTATTCGATATATATATTAGTATAATAAAGTGTATAAGAGAAGGATGTGAAGACATAATAACTTTGTGTATAGAGATCTTCGGTTACAGTACCCAAGGGTCTTTCCAAAGTTTTCGATGGAGTTCTCACGACTGGAAGTGAAGACCGTGCTTTGCCACCTCTACGAAAGCCGGTGGAGGATGTCTCTGCTTCTGACATGATGCCAGGATCATCATCGAAGAGTGTACTAGAAGGCGGTGGTTGGCGAGAGAGGGTTCTACTCTGCCCAAACAGACCCTATGGAAAAGAAATCCGATTAAATATGCATCCAAATCATGGCATAAAATTTCACACTGATCTGACTTCGAAAACATGCTCCCACAAGTCAGCTCAGAACATTTCCCAATTGCATTCTGCAATTCTCCAGATACACGAAATATAACGCTGAAAACAATGTTTTGTACTTTTGCTGCAAACAACTTCTCCAGAAATATCCCATTTTGTGCAATATTTTAATATCTGCATACTTGGCATATAGTAATAAGCATAGTTTGATAAAAGTGGACAGAAATCAAAACGAGTGTCTCATAAAAATAAAATAAAAACCTGTTTATAAGGCTGTGGATGTGATCTATGGATCGGCTCAGAATAAATGGAAGAGGCAACCGAGCCCGAGTTCCTGTAGTGGCTATAAGCCAAGGGCTTCGGGTGATTTGCATAAATACCAGGGGGATAAGATCCATCGATACTACGGCTAGTGGCTGTGGCACTTGGATGGTTGGCCACACGTGCATTTGTAGGTGACTACAGAACACAGATATACAGAAAGATAACAAACTTGGGCAGTGGAAAAAATATTTTGTACTTTACTTACAAACACATAAAAACAGGAAGGGAAAGTACATTACAATTTTATCACAGTACGTGTGAGTTAAACCGTCATTTACAATTTTTTGTAGATCTACACGCTACTGCATACAAATTCAAAGAATACATACATATACACACTTAGGTAATTATTTTACTCTGCATATTGAGCACAAAAGATGAATAAGTAACTAGAGCATTTCTATATCTATCTACCACATAGGCGCAAACACGCTCAACAACTCGTCTACAGATGATGATGAACAATTAAACGCTTGTTTGCCGACAATCCTATCATGTTCCTCTCATCAAAATTCATGTAATTTCCAAAACACATCAACAAGCTTGCACACATCTATCATCACTAATAAATCTATAGGCATGGGCAAACTAGTTATTTTACGCTTATACAATCCCAATTCATTGTGAATTTTTTCCCTTCCTAATCTTGAACCCACATTAACTCATGTGTCTGCGTGAGGCGTGAGTGAGGACAGATAAAATTAAATCAGACAGAGTGAATGCAACCGTGTGTTCCATGTACATTAGGAAAATGAAACTAATTCATAAAATCTACACACAACTGCCAAATAATTCTACACGCGTGTGAGCTCACATTCTCGTGGAACAGATCGTCATAGGATGAGCGAGAGCGAGAGAGAAAAGTGGCAGAAATAATTACAGTATATCAGAAGCCTCCCTTTTCATTTGCCTATTTTATTTTTATCTTGCTGTGTTTAGTCCCATTTTCAGATTCTTTTTTCGAGCTTGGCAACTCCACTCATAAATTAAACACTCGAAAGAAATTTTTCCCACATATTTAGCAAATTATGACTTGTTTCCGAGTTATTACAGCCAGAAGCGGGATATCATCCTGGCGTGGCTATCATCAAGAGTGTCATAAAACTAGGAAATATTTTCCCTCTGTTTCTTACATTCCTTCTAGATTACATAAATGTATCAAATAGCTCAGTCAGGGATCGCGTGACGTGAGGAGAATGCACGAACATTTGTTTTGCCTTGTCAAACATGAAAGATTAGGAGAGGAGAGCAGTGTATTAAAAACGGTTTCCATCAATTCCCTCAATCCATTTGCTACTCTCTCTCTCTCTTTTTCTCATGCCAACATGATTTCACTTTGGTAATTTGTTACGAAACCTGTACAACCATCTTAACTAGATTTTTTCTTCCCTAATTTTAGCCCCCCCCCTTTAAAAAAAGGCTGGTGTTCCGGGTGAGCTTTCAAATCACATTAAAAGCGCCAAATAAATAACCACGCTCAAGTAGCTTCTAGTTTCTAGAAAATAGAGAGGGAGACTAATACAAAACAAAAAACAGATTGAGCAGCTACAAATAACACCGCTTTGGTGAGAACAGAAGTACTCAAGACATGACTACATTTATCACAATAATTTGTCAGATCCTCTTGTACGAGCACATTCATCTACTTGGAATTTTTTTCTACCCGTCTGTCTGTTTTCTAGAAAAAGTGAATCAAGTCAAGACAACACATGTGCAAAGAAGAAAGAAGGTAAAAGTTTGCAATTGTATAGTGTACACAGATGCAATTTTTTTGTTTGTCTATCTATGTTTCTATATCAAGTAGTTTTGTTTTACTCTGTATTTGCTCATCCTACCGCTATGTAGCAAACTAAAGCTATTAATATTGTACAGAGTTCTGCTCCAGTTCTAGAAAAAAGCTTATTCAACTCACACTCTCTCCTCATTCATATTGCTCAACATTGTTCACTTTTTATGAGTGCTAAAGACTGCAAAAAGGAATGCTATGCTTGCTGCCCTGTACTATCGTAGAGTAAATACTGCACACATTCCCAATCCAAAATGATTTTTTTCATCATTCCATGAAAACCAGAAAAAAACGACTGAAACCGGCAGAAACAAGAGAGTTGTTGAGGGGATTGTGGGGATGAGTATCATGCCCAAAGTCAGATGCAGACTTACTTGCATGTCCATCTTCAAAGTCCGTCTACCGCTTTGCCCATTCGATCTACTTGAAGGTTGTTGATGATGATGGTGATGGTGGTGGTGTCTACTACTACTTGTGCTACCACCTCCAGATCCACCACCGCCGCTCCCAAGAAGTAGATGCGAACCTGTAAAACACACAGAAAGAGAAAAAACGAGATTTATAAATGGAATAAATTTTTCAGATGTGCTGCACACTGCTCAAAACCTCCATCTTGTGTGTAAAAGAAGTCAAAAAGAAAGATAGAGAAGAGAGAGAAGAATTTACCAAAAATAGAAATTAAAAGGGGATATTTCCCCTTATTTTATTATTCTCTTTGCAAACACTTCGGCAGTATGCCAACGGCTGTTGCAATCTACCTTAAGCTTTATACAGCATGAGTCAGTGGGAACAAGAAGTGCAATGAATTCTTTTTTCTCATCTTCCTTCGCCACAAACTACAAAATAATGAATGGATGCTTTTAGTATCGATCATGATGTTGACGATGAGGATACATTGCACCCTCTTACTGCATAACATACAAGATAAGAAAAGTAGCAAGAAGCGCGAGCGAGACATTCACGACATGGTTGATAACCAAGTAACAACTGTCAAAGCAAACAGTGAACCTTGCAGTTGTTGTTGACCATTGTATGAAATGATGCTCATCATCGTCATCATCATCATCATCATCATGACAAGATAACTAACTGTCTAAAATGATATATTGAAAATTTCCTAGTCGTTGCTTCAATGTCCTTATATTACGTGGGATTGCCAACAAGCAAACGAGCGAGGAATGACAGAGAGAAGTGAATTAACTACATAGGGAAATTATACACGTCGTTTATTGAATGCCGGATTGGATTTCCTTGCCGGTGTATATCTACTCTGCATAGAGCATTTTCTCAAGTCTTGCAGAGATAATAGACAAGTGAGCTATGTAATTCACGATGGGAGAGCCCCAGCTGTCTCTCATTCGCTAAATCGACACCAAATCTCTTTCCTTAGGAAAAAAGAAGACCATCATGTGCTCAAATTTTTTGTTGTTCCTTCGCCAAATTAAACTATGAAGATATGTGTATTGCATGTAGATTTTGTTTATATAAAACTTCTTAGGAGGATGAAGATGAAGGAAAAAATGTAGCAGACTAAAAATATATATAAAAGTTGAACAAATTGTCTGCTACTCAACTCTTTTCCCTTGGAACGGATATTGCAAATTGGTACAGTTGAGATATATGAGGAGGGGCTTTGAAACTCATGGTAATTATCAAAAACGAGAAATGCCAAAAGAGTAACAGAAAAGAGTATCAGAGTAAATCCCACTGAAACTTTTAAACAAATAAACTTCCCAACGCAAGCAATCGTATTTATCAACAAATGTGGATAGATATATTAAGCTTGCATGTTGCACTGCTTCCTCCTCTCAGGGAAAATTTGGACTGAAAGGGAATTGAAAATGATGAGCAGTGGGTGAGCTTCCAAACTTGTAAATTATCCAGCCTTTGCAAGCCCATGTGCATTAAAAGAAAGTAACAGTAACGACAAGGAAGGCCTTTCAAATTTCAAAATGCTTATGTATGCGTGAACATCGCTTAAAGATAAGTAGCGTTAGTAAAATGGTTATATGTTTTTGTGTATAAACCGCTCATGTTTAAGCAGAGATTTTTTCCTCAAATGAAAATAAGCAATTCACTAGAGAATCCAACGTGTGTAGGTATTTACCTTTTTGAAACAATTTCATGCTCGCACCAACATTGCTAAAGACACAGTGGTGCACAAACAATTAGTCGAGGGAAACAGACAAATGGTCTAATTATTCAAAGTAAACTGCAATTATGAGCGCATTAGTAGGCATGACAAGAGGGGAGCCTTGGCCTCTGGCTCTTGTTCGTTCTTGTATTGTAAGTGAACCGAGGTTTTAAAAGAGTCAAGTAGATAGTTAGCATAAATATTTTTCCATGTGGATAGCAACATCCACACATCCTTCCTCTCAAAATCCACTAGTTAACTGCCTTCGGCAAGCAAAAAAAGGGGTTGAGGATGATGAAGTTTCCTGAGTTGAGTCACAGCCTTGATTTAAAATTAGTTTCAAAACTTGTACACAAGCCGACACTCACAAAAACAGGAAATCAGAATGATGATGATCACAACACACACACATACACACACACAAGCAAAATTGGAACACTCACGAACGCCACCCGCCTTATAAAATATTTACAATCATTGTGAAAAATGATAAGTAATCTGGAGTAGGTACCGTTTAGGTACCGCTCTTTCCTAATCCTCAAGCTGTACTGTATCCTCTCACACTACACCTCATCCGGCTGATTGCAATCCTTGTCATCATCATCTCCAAATATACCACAAAAATTATGCATATAAAAACTACATTACCTTCCATACAATATTATGAATAGGAATCTCTCTATCCAAATCATCCCCGCTTTCCTCAAAACGCTAACAAGGAGAAATAAATTCACACTTGCCAACCAGATTATTAAACATGTTTTCAACTATGAATGACAAGGTGAAACTCTAAACTCCACACTTGATACTAATGACAGGAAGGATGAAACTAGGTATTCAGCACAAACACCAACCACAGCCAATGACAGGAGACACACATACAAACACAAAAAATATGAAGAATCTGTTCAATATCTTACTCTTTACTCGTGACGATGCTCAATGCAAACTATACTGTGAACCACGCGTTGTAAGATTAGTTTATTGCGTGAGTGAGTGAATGAGTGAGCGCAAGCAGGGATTGAAATTACTACCTTGTGATATGATATACATTGAATTCCCTACTGTAATAACCACGCTTAAAAAGAGTCCTTCTTCCACATGTATATTTGTTCCGAGAGGTTCTTATTCCAGGTAATATTTAGCTTTTAACAGAGAAACACCTCCTTGTGTAAAATAGTGTGGAAAAATGTGCGATATTACTTTACTCCAGTCAGAAAAATAAAACTTGGTTGGGTATGCTTCTCATCTGGGCATATCCTACCATGCAATACCTATAATCGTATGACTGTTTTTTTCTCCAAAATGCCATCTACTTCATCATATATTATGTATAATACGAGGGAAGTAAAGCACCTTAACAAAAATTCTGAGTACAAGAAGAATGCACACACATACACATGTAAGAATGCACGCAAACATAGAAAAAATAAAAGACATTAGATCACTCACAAACTCTCACATTTTCAGGTAATGTACAATATCCTGGTTTCCTCTTCTCAACTAATATACTTCACCACTCTCAGATTTCATGTTTTTCAAAGTTTATATACGACTTGGGCAGTAGTCCTCACGTAAAATTTTTATATGCGGGTTAGCCTACTACTCTATTACAAGGTTGTTATACGAGGCAGTAAAGTTCAACTGTGTAAGTACGCATTTCATTGTATTTCCTTAGATTACAATTTTCGTTGACGTTTCTCTCTGTCAGCGAGAATATGTGTGTGTATATGTATTACATTATGTAGTACAAGTGTTAAAAGACTACCTGGTCTGATGGCAGTTGTATTGGGAGGAAGGGACTATCAACACGACTTGTTGAGCTATGATTACTACTATATTTATTGTAACTAACATCAGTCCAACTTTTTTTTCCTTCGTCTTCCGCTCTCAATTACAAATCAAGACTGTTTCTCTTTTCCCAGCTATTTTTTCCCTCTTTAAATTACCCCTTGGGTGTTCTACCCATATCATGGTACTTTTTCCTTCGAACCATTATAAATTTTTCACTAAAACTAGAGAATGTATAAAAAACCTCTAGAAAAATCCTTAATAATTAATTAGCTATTATGGTGATGATTTGAGTAGAAAATTTTCTCTTTACAAAATTAAAGCACCACTTGAAAAGGAAAAACGGAAGAGAAATATTGTGACTAGTGGTAATAGTATCTGTGAATGAAGAAGGATTTCCTCCTTCTCCTCTCTAGTTTCTCTTTCTCTGGAAAAATAGTAGAACTCACACACACACACACAATGTATAAATAAAATCCCTTATAAAACAGTACACACTGACACAGACCTGCTCTTTCGCCTTTTCTGCTCTTCTGGAAGAGCAAGAGGAGTACTACTGGCTGTAGAGTAACATTACGCTAGAAAGAAGTCTTTTATTATTATTATTATTTCGCAGTCGCATGTAGTATAAATGGAAAGGAAGCAGCAGTGTTTCAAGTGAAGCGATCGATCGTCGACCCAACCCATGGGAAAGTGGTATCTTGTATCCAGAGAAGAAGCACCACGCTTACGCTTCTCTCACAGAAAATGTATAAAAGAGAGTGAGCAAGAGGGAAAAAGTGGAAAAGGAGCAGAAATTGTTTGGTGGTGGCTTGGTCCGCTCTTGCTACTATTTTACTAGGAAATCGAATAGTGCTCTTCTTTTGCTCCTCTAGAAGAAAAAAATTCTACTACGGCTTTTACACACACAGAGACACACTCACACATACTCACTGGTTATTTCTCTGCTCTGCTTCCACCACCGCCACCACGAAAACTCTTTCTGAGACTAGAGCTCTCTCCCTGGATATATTATGGATGGTGAGCGAGGCGGGTGATGATGATGATGGAAGTGAAAAAGAAGTTGAGAAGCACACAAAAGCGGCACCGTCACAACTACAATAATAAGACGTAGAGTCACACACACGGAGTGAACTTTTTTTAAGAGGAGCTTTAAGGCTTTTTCTGCGTAAAAATACGAAGCTACAAAGACGGAAAGAAGGAAAAGAGGAGATTGCAAGATGAACAAAATAAGCGACAGAGGATAATATATATTTTTCTTTCTTTTTCCCTGTTTGCTTACTCGCTTTGTTGGTCGGATTCCTACTGAACATGGTGATGATGAAATCACTGGGAAATATAGACTGGGAGAAGTAGCCTATTTCTACGTCTTTCAGTGGAGGAGGAGATGAAAGAGGAGAGTTAAGTTTAGCAAGCTTCCATATGATTATTATTACTTTTCATTTTCCTCGTTGAGAGTTGTGCCGACTAGAAAACATGGAGTGAACCGGGAGAAAAATCTCGGCACATATTTGACAATTTTTTTATTATTATTCACTTATGCTTATATTTTCGTGAACATGTCACTAGAGTGTATTGCGTCACTTTAGAAAGAGAGACCGACGTCCTTCTTGTATACTGTATACGGTGGGGAATACGAGAAGCAAATCTCATTCATTTCCCTTTACTCTTGTGCTAGTAATATTCTTTTAAGAAGAAGACATGTGCAAAGTTGATCGGTCTATTGCTACTGCCACTACGTCTCATAATCGTATCCAATCTTTGCGTCCATTTTTCGACATTATATCGTGCGCCAGAGAAAAACTTGAAAAGAAAAAAATTAGTATATCCCGTTGATACTGCCGAAGCAGTGGGAAAACTTGCTTTCGAGAGAGGGACGGACGACGCACAAACTTTTTAGAAAAGTAAAGGATGGGAAGGAGTTTGTCGATGGTAAATAATGTTGGTTTCTGCTGTTGTTCAACTTTGATGATGATGAGGATGACGGCGCTGGTTGTGTCATGCCATGGTATTTTGCAATAAGTGGAAGAAAGTGAGAAATGAAATTGGACTTGTGAGGTTCTCTCTCTTACACATAGTTTTGCTTTAATGTCGTAGAGTAACAAAGCATGGTCTTTCTGTGGCTGCTAGTATCACTGCCAATATTAACAAAGATGCCTAGACTGGCTTTCTAGAGATGTAACAATCTTTTCTCAATAAAAGGCTACACACTCGCACAAGCACACACACACTGACAAACGAGAAGATATACGGTGGATTCTCTCTCTCTCTCTCTCTCTCTCTGTCTTTTGAACAAAAACTTCCTTAATGTAAGAGTCACAAGGAAAGGGAAAATGAAAATCGAGAGGAGAAGAAGCGCAAAAAGATTGAGTGAGAGACTTGGGAGAGCATCTCTCTTTTTTATTTAATACGAACCGTATGCAAAAAGGATTTTTTTACACAAGTGATCTGCTCCTCTAGGTTCTCCCTGGACTTTTAATATTATACATTCAACTCAAGCATTCACTCGTGATAATATATTGAGATATGGAGGTAATGTGTTTTGAGAGCGTGTGTCTGAGTGTTTGTGTATGTCTGTGTTGGAATGGGATTCGCAAGTGCAATAAAGACTGCACGGATATTGGCCCATGTCGGTAAAACTACAAAGGGAAAAAGACGTGTTATTATCAATGCAAATAAGTGAATGTGGTACATATAGCCACATCATAAAATATTCCTGGCTTTAACTCTTCCACTGTTTTCACTATCTTGTGTTGTAATGTAATGTGTGTGTGTGTGGAATTGCAAGATTTTTTAATACCGGCAGTAATACTCCTACTCGGCAGGGATGCAGAGTCACGACTCACACCGTAAAGAAAACACTGATCTCCCTTTTTGTGAGAAACATTACAGTAGATGAACAATGTTTTAATATAAAGCCTAAATAGGTATGCATTTTTCAACCGGCTATTCTTTGTGCGAAGTTGAGAAGAGTAAAAAAAATCCTCGTGAAAAATATGTTGTTTTTCTTCTACATTCTCTCACGGTGGAAGGCAAAATGTATGCATTTTTTTCTCATCTACTGCGAATCACTTTCATGAATATAAGCGGCTTGCACAGGAAAAGAAGCAACGACCTGGTTGAGTAATGATATGCATGGAGAATGAATACCTATATGATACTTATTATCCACCTGAAAGAATGCACAGACAGGTTAAAGTTAAATGGATGTGTATCAGGGTGGAAATATGAAAACAAAAAATGTATCCTAGTTAAGCCAAGTAAAACTCGAGTAAAGCTCGTGTCACTGAATAACAACACAGAGAGGAAATTTTCCAAGCTTGTTGGAGTCTTGTGTAGAGTTGAACTACTAAATAGATATTTTTTATCCCTTGTTGTATATTTCGTGCTTTATCTCCATATCCACTCAAAGACAGGAGACACATTCAAGGATTCAAGTATCCATTATCCTTTCCAACTCATATCAACTACTCGTTTTTTATTGTAAAGAAGAAAAAAAGGATTCTGCATTTTTTGAGGATATCCGTATAACGGTACTTGCTCCATGATTCTTTCTCTGCTCTAGTTAGACGCGGCATGGAAATACATTCAAAATATCCTTTTTCCCTTTCATTTCATTCTGGCTAACTAGCCTACCGTAAACCCGCAGCCTGCCTCTTTCTCTGGCAGCTTCTTTTTTTACGCCAGGGTAAAGCAAAGTCTGAAAGGATATTTTCAAATGATCTTCCAGTTCACTTTCCAGCCAAGATTGAAATACACCATGGAGGCTGGAGTGGAACCATGAACCACGACTATTATTGCCATGCCTGTATGACATGTCAATGGCAGAGGAGGGAGAAATGGAGCTGTATTTTAGGAATAGTACTAGTACTTAAGCTAGGATAAAAAACTGTATAAGGTGGAGGTGGCCCATTCACCCACTGCATGGCGTTTTTTTTCTGATAAGCTTACACCATATCCAATTTTTTGGGGTATTATATTCAGGCAATAATAGTATATTTTCAGCTAGACTTTTAGCTTCCAAGCTATTACTCCTTTTTCTCTCTTTTTAGACCACACATGCCACATTCTGTCTGAGTCAGTCAATACCATTAAAATCCAATACTGGTCGAAAGATACACTCACCCAGAGAGAAAAAGTGATATACATATTTTTCGGTGGTAACATGTGCTCCAAATATATTCTTTTTTTCTTTCTTGACAAGACTCTACTATGGCACGCATTCTATTTGCTGAAATAGCATTACAAGAGCAACAACCAGAAGAAAAAAATTTCTTAGCTGTAAAAGAAGGAGAAAAAAGTGATTGTGTAGTGTTTCGGGTGGATATCTGACACAAAACTAGTTCGTTTTTTTCAAAGACCTTTCCTCTCTCTTGTGGAAGTGGAAAGGAATGACAAAGTTTATGTAGGCATGTGTGTATATTTCTCCTCTTTTATTTTGATGGTGGCACGTTTCTACACGCTAGTTCAGCTGGAAATGGAATTCCAGAAGCTTCATTTTTTTCACTCCTTTTTCCCCATTCATTCCGTGGTAAAGTGAGTGAACCCCAGTTCCCATCTATAACGACCGGCTAGACTTTTCCTAAACGAGCCCTAGGATGACACCACAGAACGACTCCTCCGTAAAACGTTTCCAAACTGTGGAAAAAGAACAACTTTGAGAGGAATAGACGACTGATGAAAATCCTCTGGATTGAGGAAAGAGGGAAAATGCATGCAACCGTGGATTCATTCTATTCGCTTGTTCACTCTGCTTCGTTGATTTCGTTTGCTTTTGCTTACTTGTCATTTTCCGCATGCATGTTACGCTGTTGCTCCCTTTTTGTCTGGATTTTGTGTGCATACATAATTGTCATTCCGTCGCTTACAAAACAAAATTCTATGAATGCTTACCCAACACCACACTACCGCAGAGAGGAGAACACAAATTTTCTGTCATTTCCTCCGATCTCTTCAAAAAAAATGGAAAAAGGCCGTAGGTGCTTAGCAGAAAATGTGGGGAATACGTTTTATCACACGACTAAATTTCTCGTATACCCTATTAGCAAGAATAGACACATGGCCCTCTAAACATGTGCAAAAGTGAATGGATTTTTTTCTCTGAGAAATTTATACACAACAGAGAACATTATTGCACATGAGGTTTATCTGCCGGCAAAATCCTGCTGAGTAGATGGAATTCATTCTTTCTGTTTTTTTAATATACCTACTTAAATACAATATATCATGTCATAAGCATATCTCTCCTGTCGTATTTTTCACTTGCATGTACAATCCCTAATCCCTTCCCTGAAATTCCCATTTTCATCATTATCATCCCATCACCAGCAACACTACAGAGGAAATAGGTATTCACTTCCAGAGCATCTCTTGCTTCACAGGAGATTATTATAGAGGTTTTTCGAGAAGGAGGATGAGTTTATGCTCATTTGTTTGCTCAAATGAGTTCCCCTGCCTGCGCTTATATCTTCGTCGTTGTGTTCACATGAAAAAATATGCAGATAGGAAAAATATTATTTTAGCTTATCAAACACGCATCTGAGCAAAAATTGTGAAGACACCCTCCTGTTCTTTTGCTCTCTTTTACACGTTATATTACCCACATCCACTTGAAAAGCCTCAGTGGGAACAAGTGCTAAAAAGCCTTTTGCCATCATCATCCTCATCCATATGATATGGTAGTCTGCTTAGAGATTCTTTCTTCTTCATTTTTCTTCCCTAAAAATTTCCAAAATCCTCTCGAGATCTCAAAGCAACACTTTCAACTCCCATCAACATCATCCTCATTGAGTCACGCTGGGGAATGAAAAGGCAAGTTGAACAATATAAAACTTGAAATTGCAAAAAAAATCCTTCATCTCATCATCCAAAAAGAGGAGTAATATTAACTACTTTTCTTTCCTCTGGGGGAGGTGATCATGCATCCCATCATAAGTATTTTTTATGTGATACTGACATTTAACCTAAATGGGTATTCACCCAGGCACCATATTTTTGTTGCTGTTATTAAATTTGCATTAAAGGTGCCACACACATGACTCCACTCTGTATAATGGACTTGCAAGAATTTTTCTCTCGAGGAATATGTCTCTTGTCTCGTGGTAAACATGCCGTCTGCGGAAATTACCCTGTCTGTCAAGTCGTGCACAGTGACAGAGGAGAACATACCAAGAAACGACATGCGTCCTTTAAAACCATCCTGGTGGCGGGGTGATAAACAGTCGTGGTAATAAAATACACACGGGCTCACATCTGACATTAAAGAAAACTGGCTGAGTGAGCGAGAGTGACTGATTTGCTGACATCCTGAGAAGAACAAAAAACTCGACCATCAACACTACTTTTTTTGCAGGATGTGATCTTTTGCTCTATATAACGGAGACGTATAAATATAGCTCTCCACAATAACAAAGTTATTTGTATTAAACCATATCTTACAAACCCTTGAGGGGACATTCTTCACACATATGCATATTCCCTAAGTAATAATTCACAATTCAATTTATATTCATGGAAGTACCCAAACACGAAGGCTAGAAGGCTTTTCCTAGTGTTACTGTATATTACAGAAAAGCACCTAGGTTAAGCTTTTTAAATGTGAGAAAAAATGGGGAGCACGCTACCACCATCAAGAAAGAAAGTCCTTGCAAAAGGCTTCATATATCTTTTCCATCTTCCACTGGAAACGGGAAAGGTTACACAAATATCTTTAGCTTCACTGGTTGGTAATAACCTGAGAAGCTTTATAAAGTGCCCTGTCTCACTTTTAACCTTTCCCCCCGTCAAACCATCTTTCTTTGATAGCAAAGAATAGCATTTGTGCTGCCACCCATTTGCGAATAAAAAAAAGAACACTGACAAATATTATGATATGTCAAGGAATAGTGTTGAGGAACAACTTCCCACTGTGTAAACTATAGCATAAAATTGTAAAGTCTACAAGTTATGTTGATACTACCTTCAAGAAAGACCGTGACTTCTTCACGCCTTGACTTCCAGCATGAGCATATATGAAAATAGTACTGTAATATGAAATTTCTAGAGTTTTGTGTGTGCACACAAGCGGATAAGAAAAAAGAGACGAAATGTGAATACTCCGTCTCAGTGGTATTGGATCAAAGGAAGGAGGCACAATTCACGAAGGAACCTCCAACATCGTCACCGAGAAATCACTCGAGAGCACGGGGCTTTTTAAAAAAAACACACACACACACATACATCTCTGTTACTAAAACGGGAACGCTGGTAATGGCCTTCCCTTTGTGAATATGGCAGTGTGGTCTAAAGAGAGAGAAAAGGGAAACATAAAAGAAGTCTTGCACTCTCTCTCTCTCTCTCTCTCTCTCTCTCTCACTAAAATATAAAGGGAAAACCAGGTCGTTTTGTGAGTGAAACTCCTCAAGAAAAAAACTATATTCTCTCCTGCTAGGATCGTCTTTTTATCGCTGTGTGGAAAAGAGAATTGCAATGAGTTGCATTGCATCTGGAACATATATACATACACACGAAAAATCCGCGTGCCATAGTTGAAATACCATTGTCGAGTTTTATTCATCCAAGGGAATTTTCAGTCATGTTTAGTCAGAACACTTGGAATGATTCCTTTTCCTCGTATCTTTCTCCAGGAATGTTGTCGACTCATTCTCTCAATCCTTTTTCCTCCTCTCGTGTCCCTTTCCTTGTCTCTATTACTATTATGATTATTTTCATTATTGTTATTGCGATCCTATTACTTCTCTTCTCCGCCTAGTCAATGTGGCTACGTGTAAAAGGAGGAGGATGCACAAGCAAAGTCACACTCCTTTTCCTTCTCTTTGTAAATCCGTTTACTTGCGTGTGTACGTGTGACTTGTTCGAGGTTCATTTGTTATTGCGCACTTTACATCGGCTAATGAACAGATATCTATATTTTCCTTAGAACGTGTCTTCCCATTTACAGCTTTTGTAGGTTTCTTCTCCAGTTTGAAAAATTGGGAAGTTTACTCACTCCCCTTAATATATACGCCAAATCGTTATTACGCTTTTTTGTCTATCTCCCAAAAATTCTAGCTTTACTAAGAGATGATGAAGTTATTTAAGGACGACAGTCATAATCATAACATTTACTTAATTTTCCCCCGACAAAATGCTCTTCTCCTAGAGAGAGAAATATGAAATGAGGGGATTCCTAATGAAATATGGATTCAACCATGTTACCCTCCACTCGTTGATGTCTTCGTTGCTGTGTAGTTTGTCAATGACTTGCTTTGTCGTTTTGTCATGTCATCGTCATTTATTCAAGGCGACATCCATAATTCGTATAAGCCATGATGTAGATGCCATGTCCTAGCTTGTTTTTCCCACGACTTTTTCCTCTCTTCTTGAAACTTTTTTCCATGGAGCTTTTAGCCATCCCATATAGTGTTTTATTAGAACGTGCTTGCTCTTTTTCATCATCAAAAAAACTCATGCACATTTCCTTCAAGTAAATGGATGATGGCTCTTTGTTGGAAATAAAAATTAGTCAGATAGCAGCATATCCTTTATTTTCATTAATGTTCACTTTCATTAAAATCGAGATTGCCTTTTCGCACAATTCTCCTAGAAGCTTTTATGCAAATCATGTCCCCATCTATATCTTCAATTAGCACATGGAGCGACAAAAAGGAGAAAAAGCGCTCATAGGAAAACCTCGGATAGAGCAAAGACTAATATTATGCCATAGTTAAAGTCACACTACGTGACTTCTAGAAATGCCTGAGAGACTCAGCAACTCACCACGTTCCACTCTCTTTCTCGCAGGAAAAAAAATAGAAAAAATGTTCAGAGCGTACAATGTCTGCATTAAAAACTGTGTCGTTTCTCGGGCTGCTGGTTGCGAATAATGAGAGAAGGAGAAAAGCACAAGAGCCGCAAGAAAGATCCTCGTGACGTTCAAATGTATAAAATTACCAATTAGTGTCTGATTGTGAGTTTTAAATTAAATTATTTCTCAACTGTGAGCACACAAGTGTTCCTTCTGTCCTAAAGGACGGGAAAAACCTTCTGTTCTAATCTAAACATGTATCGAGGAAAATGGGAGAGAGATAGAGAGGAAATTCACTAAAGTCTCTGTCGGCTCTTTATATTAGCAAAGTAAAATTATGGAAAGTCTATAGACTCCAAGTTTAAATTCACGTACTCCCACTGTTGCTCATTTCCCTCCAATTCTGCCAATTTACCTCGATTCTACAATAGTAATAGGATTGACAGAGTCATTTCTTCTCCCCCTTGTTGGAAATATATAGGGGAACGTCATCTGGAAACGTGAAGACAGTTTAGAGTCGTGATCTGAACTGACTTGAAGACTTCTTGAAGCAAAAGAGAAATCTGATTCGAGTCGAGATGAGACGGATGTAATGCTTTAATATCCTCAATTACATCAAGACATGTTTTTCCCGCTTTTCCTCCTCCAACGCAACTCTCATCCTTCCTCTTTTAAATTTTCTTGGCAATATTTGAAGAAGAAAAACTAGGAAAAGATAGTACTCCTAGTAGTAAACTCAGCACGACAAGAGTTTAATCCGGGATAACTTGAGAAAATTTCCAATCACCTTGTTAGCCGCCTCAAGAAGAAAGATAGAGAGAGGAAGATGAATTTAAGATTATTATCCACCGCAGGAGGAATACAACGGATATACCTAATGATTTTAAAGGAAAATGATGCAATAGCTATAAAGCTCTTTTATCTGTTTGGATGAGCAATAGATAGAAATAGCAATTTTAACTACTCACGCACACATCTCTGTTTTCCACAAGATGAGAACGTGTATTTAGATGACATCAACAGAAGAAAACAGCCTCATGTTAAAGCAAAGTGAAGGCCTTGGGCTAGATTAGATTAATACTGAGACTTCGAACCAAAAGGAGAGAGAGAATGCATTTAAATGCCTTTGATACAGTTTGGACTTTGCATAGAAAGAGGCTGATCAAACTGAATCGATCTTGAATGAGGAATGAATGAAAATTTCCTCTCTTGTTCTTAGAAACTTCAAGTCTTTACCAAGAAGCTTGGAGAGAGAGGAGGACGACAAAGATAAAATATCATCCAAATGGGATTCTATCCACACTACTGCATCACGACTCAATACATTAAAACTCTCTGTTGTCTGCATAGAAAATGAGCACAAAAGTTTTCCCCCACAAGGATCTGCAAAGTGGCTGTGTGCATAAGATAATATGTAGGTTATTCATCTATCTAGAGTTGCACAGCTGCTCCTTGTACATAGTCATGGCTCAAGCCTGATTACGATGTTGTGTCACGAGAGAGATAAAGGAGCACCTCATTCTGCTCTCGATTTTCTTTTACAGAGAGCAAACGATGTGTGTAAGTGTGGAGAGAACTCGAATGGAATAATAAAACCCTTTTAGAAAGAAAAAAAGACTTTCTGCCATAATCGCTATACTCCATCCCGTGATAAATAATTGGAGTCAAAAGAGCACATAAAAGAGAATCGGGCTTTGAGATTAGCTTGATTGTACCTGTGTCGACCACACTGACTGTGGATTATGTTACAGGCCTTGTGTTTCCCCTTCAAAATCTCTTGTTTCCACTCACCTTTGACCTAATCTAGGTATACAAGGGATAACACATAATTGATGATAATGAGAGTGGCACGCAATTCTCTGTCAATTTCCAAACTACGTAATCATTTTATTCGCTTGAATTTATTAATGAGAGGATAATGTTATCATGGAGAGTTCATTTTCAAAAGTTATTGTTACAAAGGTTTCTTTTTCATTTCACACATACACAAACTCTCTCACACAGCTTTCATAGAATAAATCACAATTGGGTAACTCCATATATTGCAAAGGGATATGTTTTACGAAGGAGAACAGTGGATTTCAATGGCAGTTGTACGACATGAAACGAAAGCATTGTTATCGGATTTCCTTTATTCTGCTGATGAAAGAAAATTAACTGAGTTGCGAAAGAACTGAGCCTCGCGGATTATATGTGTTTTCCCTCATTCCAATATCATTCTCTGTGTATTGTTCACAGCACGTGTTATAATCACATTATGAAATTCTAAGACCAAAACCCATTACTTTATATATAATTTATCCGATTATATAAAATAGATATTTTTTCCCAAAAGGCTTATGAAAAAGGTGAGTATTGCTTAGAGCAATGTGTTGCATGGACTGTTAGATAATGATTTGAGAAGACAATAAATCATTTCCGCTCATAAGTCACACTCCAATTCTCCCTTTTTATAGTTTGCCTGATGGGATGCATTCTTTAGCTTCGGCTTTTTACTCTCTCTCTCTCTCTCTCTCTCTCTCTCTCCCTTTCTCGCTTCGTTTTTTTGACAAACGTAAAGAATTTATTTCTCACTTTTTTTCCCAACTGCCACACGACGATGTTGTTATTCCTTCACATTCTTTTCGGCTTTTGCTTGACATACCAAGTTTTGTACACCTGTATGAATGAAATACTTCTTTTTCTAAATGAATCCTCTCACTCCACCCTTCTGCTGAGAAATACGAGCTTTGGGAAGAACTTGAAGATGAATGCAAAACTGTTCAAGGGATTGGTAAGAAAAGCAAGAAAAGCACTTTTTCATCCTCCCACTCTTCCCACATGAGAAGCCCCTTTTCTACGTCTTTCCTTCGAAGAAAAAGTCTTTATATCTGATCACGTCTTAATTTTCTTCAAAGACTTGCCAACTCTCGGGCTTTTCAAGGTGGAAAATGACTTTTTTTGTTCTCCTTCTTTGGATTCTCTGTTTCCCTCATATGTTTAGTTAAGACTGGCTTCACGACTGGCAAAAGAAAAACCTTTAAATTGCCCTTAAATCGATCAGTTTAGAGACTGTGTTCAGTTGAATCTTTCAAAACACATCGTCATCATCATCCCTACTCAGTAGTGAACGGAGAAGTGGAAACGAAGAAAAAAAAACAACCAAGCAAGAAAATGCTTTTCGGTGTATTTATTTTAGGGATTTCCGCCATCCTCCTTAATAATGGAGTAAACGGAGGAAATCAACGACCACAGTGGGTGTCTGTCACGGGATTCCAAGGTGCCGGAACTACTGGGCAGGACGCGGGTGCTAATGGATATGCTGGCGGGTAAATACAAACTGTGTTTTTTCAAAGGAAATGCTCTTCTTTATTATTTTTCTCACTGACGGCAGTGATCTTTTCGGTGGATGAGAAAACAAACTCTATTTGTGAATTTACTAAAGTCATTTCAAAAAGATAAAGAAGGAATGGAAAAACGATGATTAGCATTATTTTGAATTTGCCGTTATATCTATTTCAGATCTTTGGTTTCTCCTCTTTCCGCGAGTGGATTCAATAGTCCATTATCGCAATACCCGAGCACACCCCAAAGTAAGTACAACCATTTACAATATCTCTGGCTCCCGTCACATGTTACCATTTTATGGTTATGGTTAACCAATATCCAACATTCGTTCCCATATGTGGATGCCACAAGCTTGAAACACGAACAAGGATTAGCACTCCTGTTGAATAATTCAATTTTAAAGTAAACCCCAGCGGTGAGCGATGCAGTAAATCTTTGTTTACATTTTCCTTTAAACAGGTAATCCTTCAGGAGCTGGATTTGGTGGCTACCAAAGTCCAGGAGCACACTCTACTTCTTCTGCAGGAGGTCAGGGCAGCTACACTCCCGGAAAGTGAAGAAGTGGCGGACATCCTCGAAGAAGAAAAAAGTACAACCTGTCTTAATATCTCATATCTGTTCTGACAAATATCCGAGAAGTACACAATAAATGGATAGAATATGTCAGTTGGTTGTAGAGCATATTTTGATTTCTCTATTCCCAACACTAATTCATCATTTTTGGCAGCTATAGAAAACTTGGAAATAGGCTCAGTGGGAGTTGAATCCTCTCTCTCTAGAAAAAGACGGCTTTGGCCCTCATCTTTCTTTTGAGAAGTGGAGAGAGAGAGGAAAAGAATGCATATTATGTGAAACACGCAAAGCCCTGTTCCAACAAGGAATGTGAAAGTTATGCAGTATAGCTATGAAGCACATGGTAAAGCCCAACGTGCATGAATGGGTAAAAGGAAATAAGGAAAAAAAATAGAAAAATACATGATGGGAGCGTGGCAATATAATAAATTGCACTTTACTCGTGAACAAAAATGGGAGGTTTCCGGTTTCCCACTTTGCTTTCCCTTCTTCGCTTCCTTGCATAGTATATTCATTGTGCTTTTGAAAATGTGTAAATTCCGTTTTTTTCGCTGGTGTTACAAACACAGCATCTTTACAAAAGCCATGACTTTCAAAAAGCAACTGGGTCTCCATCTGCATTACAATATTTCACTAGATATCATGATGGTTTCATATAAAATTTACAAATTGTACAACATTAGCCCGATTCCCGTGGCTCAGTGACAAATTATGGTCGTTCCAATGTTGACAGTACATTACCCACTTATCCTCCCTTAAACACAAACATTTGCAATTTAAGAAAATACAAAGTCATGTCTTTCGTCCTCTTTGAAGAAAAACAACAACTTTGCACAACACCCAAGTTTACGTATGTGTGACGCATGCATGACGAAGGAAATGAGTCGACATTTAAACAGAGACACCCTAAAAAATATACCTTTTCGTTGGTCTTTTTCCTGCAGATATAACTTGATTCGAGTTGAGGTTACGAGCAAAATAAACTTTTATATAAAATATGTACACAAACACTGGGGGTGTATGCATTTTTAAACAAAAAAAACTATATCCTTCCAGCTGTGTTTGAGAAAAGGGCAAAGCATCACAAGGATGATGGCTACCTTCATCTCTTACACGTACATTTCTCTTCTACATGTTTCACTTTTCAAGGAAAAGCGACAGACGAAAGAAGAAACTTTTGAGACGAACAAATGCTCTCTGAGAACCTCTTCCGGTAAGAGTACAAAGGAGGTTATGTATACCACCACTTGATCATCGTCATCATACTATATACCTTCTGTGTATATACTACGCCACCTTTCTTTACACAGCTTTTACACTAATGTTCTCTTCCCAGTAAGAGTTTCCTTGAGGTGGTAGTTAGATCCTAGATTGTAACATGGTTATCGTGTCACTGTTTAACTTGCTAACAACTTCATGATTCTCTTGATGGAAAAACTCTTTTTATCCTTTTGCAACTCTTTCACATCTTCATTATTTAGTTGTTCCAACACTCTCCGTGTATCCGTATGTGCATATGAACATTAGAGGCTAATTTCAAAATGAAAACTTTTGATACACATCAAATTAGAGTAATGGAGCCGCTGGCAATTCAACATGGGGAAGGATGAAAGAAACAAAAGGAAAGGAACCGATTTGCTTCACGGGCATGAACAAAAAGGTAGACAATACAAAACAAAAGATATGAAGATTGAGTGGAACAGTTAGCCACGACATTAAAGACCAACTAACGGCTCCACTTGGATGGGCAAATATCAAAAACCAGTTTTTCCTTCAAAGCCACCCGTACCGTGACAGATTCAATCTAGCTTTTATGTAAAATATGTGGCTTGGAGGGAGAATCCTTGGAAGATATAATAAGAGTAAAATAAAAAGTGAAAGTGGAGAAAGTATCTAAAGACGGATATCTGAGTGAGTTATGCTTCTTTACTCATCCATGCTCTTTATACGACTATTCTTGGAAATTTTTACGATCCTCGATTTTCTCAACCTTTCAACCGTGCATACGAGAACAGAAGCTTACATAAGCTTGTAGGAATTACTTAAGCTCACGAGCCGTGTATTTTTTTCTTTATATTTCATTCCTCAAACTCTATTGCTTTCTAGGGATACTTTTATAAAATAGATGAGACATTTGAGAGAAGAACTAAGCCTTTGTGGGTATCCTGATTTTTTTTCTTTGTGTGTAACCTTTTCCTTTACTTTGAGTATACACTCACTCACACATGAGTCTTCAATGAGGGGAAAGTTCAAACAAAGTTCAAGAGATACATAAGACAATTCTCGACCACTCCTCTCATCCCAATGGACCACTTACACAGTGTTCCCATTTGTTACCTTATCCCCTGTTACTTCCACTTTTGCTGGCTCTCCACTGGACTTTGTGCTTTGTTGAAACAACAAAAAAATCAGAGAGTGTGAGTCTATCCGAGAGAAAAAAAACCTGGAGCAAAGAAAAAATAGGAAAGACGGCGAATAAATACTGCCGACAATCCCAATACAAACGTCCACTCTGTAATATTCCCATTCTTTATATCTATTGTCCGTCTAAAGTGGCTCAAGCTATTATAGCAATTCCACACACATACAAATATTGTGAAAGCGAAGGTAACAATCCGTGTATTCGCATCTTTTTCTCTCCGGCTTTCGTATACTTATCGGGAGTTTCACAAAATACAGAGAAAATCGCCGTTGGGAACTACTTACTCATCCTGATTTCTCCCATTCAACAAGATACTTTTTCTGCTCTTGAAGGAACACAAAGAAAGAAAAATCCTTCTCATCACCTGCTTCCCCACCCGGGATACGTTTCCGCGCACTTCTCTTCCGTATAAATAAGGAGAAAAAGCGGAAATGATGGCATCACGCTCTAGGGCAGAAAAGCGATATGAGAATTACTCCAGTCTGACCCAGCTGTTTTAAACCTAATAAGCACAAAATAGGATGGAGGGAAAGAAGATGAAAAAGTATTTGAAAGCCGAGATCAGAGAAAAGGGAAGAAAAAATCCTTTAAGAAACTGCTGAGAAGAGGGATTCCCTCTTTCATGTGGTTCTAAACATACACACACCTATTTATTCTCATATAGGAACTTAATGCGTCTGTTTGCGTAGGTTTGCTAGTCTTTCAGAAATATATATTTTTTCTGCCAAGATACTCAACCCAAGTGGAGCAAGAGTTTTGCCCTGATGCCATTTTCATTACAGTATCACGAGAGCGTTAAACGGAATGAGGAGAGTGCGTGTGCCCACGCCACATGCCAGTGGCTCATTAGCTGAGTATATTTCTACGCATAGACACATTTTCCCAAGTTTGTTTCGCCACCGCACCCGTTTGCATAAATAATTGGGTAGGGAAGAAGCAGCAGAGTCAGGTAATATTGGAGGTAATTTAATTACGATTTAAAGCTCCCTTTGCACCCTTCCGCAGACAAACAGGAAGGAAATGGCTTACATAATATGAGCTACCTCACAATACCCAAGCTGACGTACAGGAAGTTTCTAATGCGGAAAAAATGGGTTGGCTAGTAAAGCACGTGTGGGGAAGAGTATCACGAAATCTTTAATTCGGCGGAAATAAAAACAAAAAAGGCAAGCTGGAATCGTGAGGTTTCCTCTGGAATTGGACAAGTATCAAGTGAAAATATCTGGTGGGGTAGAAAGCGAAGCCAACTAAAATAGAAGATGGCCATTCATCAACATCCGTTCTCCTTTGTGTTATTTCAAGCTACTTTCCCTCTCCATTTCGACTTCACACAAAAGGAGTGAGTATTGAGGTGGAAGAAAGCGTGAAAGTTGAGTGTTCCAAAGGGAACATGTGTGAAATGCATAAATGTCTATAGCCTCATTGTAATCATGTATTTTGGGTGTTGTGTGTGCATATGTAAATGCAATTTTGGGGAAAATGCTATGCTTTCAGAATTTTCACTGGGTGTTTATTCCAAAGTATTATCCACACCGTGTGATTGTGAAGTATCATTGTTTGGAGAAATATGAGCTGACTGTTATGCTCCAAATACACTTGAGCCACTTGTAGTGAAAAACTTACTTTGCCATTATTAGCATTCCTCTCCTTTTCCTCACGAGAGAATACCATCGTAAAGTTGGCTCTTGTCGGGATAATGTAAACAAACGTAAAAACTTTTAGATCATGATGAGAACTTTTCAACTTTGTTGTACGAAGTTGAAGGAAATTTACATATTTTCCTCTGTGCGTATCACTTTTCCAGGGTGTGATCAAAATTCTAAATCATTTTTCATTTCATCTCAATTTTGCAGAAATTGGCAATTTCCATGTTAAATCCACTTTAGCTCAAAATCAACTTTCCCTCCGAGAATAGCAAATTCCCACCGGAAGCAAAACAAATATGGAGGATTTTCCTCAAAATTTGTCAATTTCTCGGATAGATGGCTCACCCTAAGGGTTAAATGAAAGTGTGGATGTGTGCAAATGTAATCATATAAATTACTCGGATAAATGACAGAGTATGCAAAACCGCAAGAGTCATAAAATGTGACCATGTAACTTACACAAGCCAATTTGCTGGTGAAACATGGGAATTTATCCGTACAATTACTTTGCATGGCTGAACTGTGATTCGATAAATCACACAATCAGCATTTTCTGACATGGCTTTTCCCCTCTGCATATGATTGCCTTCCATGCCTTGAATTATTTTCAAAGGGGAAATTCTGGCATCCAAGGAATCACATAGATTTGCCGAGTTTATTCGTGTTTGTAGTTTGTACACATACACACACACACACTCACACACATTGAGCAATTTCCCTCACAGGCAAATTTTCTCTTTACCCAAATTGAATAAGCAAAATGTACGTACAAAGGCAAATATTGGAGATGAAGCAAATAAGAGTATTTTTTCTGTATGCAAAAAATAAATTCCTCTTGATTATCATGATGACTTCGGTTTTCCTCTCTTCCTTATCATTTCCACTAGCTGTGTACACGAATGAGATGAAGCGGAAGAAAATAATTTACACTATGAAGCCACTTTGCCCTCTCATTTAGTTTTACCCTTCTCTTCAATATTTTCTTATCCGCTCCTTCAAAAATATCCTACATTTCTTGTTCCACCACTCCCACAAATTTAGAGAAGGAAAATGGTAGAACACTTAGGGACATATGGATGTTAAAGTGGAAAAAAGTGCTCGTGTGAGCACACGTGAAACGTGAGAAAATTCTAGATAGGCAAATTCTTCGTCATCATAACCAACATATTTTATTGCCTCTACTACTACTACACCCGAAAGGGAACATGGATAGAATCTAAAAATGATCCAGGTTTTTTTAGCCATGTAGGTGAACCATGTAAGTGAGGAAAGGGCAAAAGGCACATTTTACTAGAGGGAAAGAACGGAAGATGAAATTATTTGCAAACGAAAAACTCTAGGATTTTAATAAGGGTAATATTCGTATTAAAAGTTTCATTGACTCTCAGACTGATGGGAATGGGATACACACAAAAACACATATATATGCTTCATTCTGATGGGGTTTGTTCCAGTTCTTAAAATAGAGAACTGGATACAAACGAACAGATAAATATATTGTAGCTTGTTTAAGAGATAAAATGCAAAAATGTAAAACATGAATATTATTGAGCATTAGCTTACCAAACATCTTATGGTGGCTTGCAGGCTCCTTGGACACTCCCTTTTCAGGGGTCACCATAACTGATAGCTCTTCCTCTGAAAAAAATCATATCAACCTATGTCAATATCCACATGTTATCAACTGACCCAGAAAACCAAGGAAAACAGATATATAGTATAAAAAAGGGATTTGAAAAGGCCAAATGTCATTTGCATTGAGAAATCCTCTGCGACATCTGCATAATCCAATAAAATACATTTTACATGACACATCCAGTCTTTATAACAAATTCAGTCTGAAAATGTGGGCGTATGTAAGATAAAAGGAGAAAAATGATAACCTATATTGAATACGTTTTATGCAAACTGCATTAATTTTACTTAGCCTCTCTCCATTTCAACAAAAAATGTACATAGCATGCATTTAATGATAAGTGAGAAAAATAGTTGGAATGGATAGCTTTCATCATGGCGTGACATCATCTTTTTTGTCACTTTTATGGCACGATAGCATGTACTACACAAACAGACACTTTTTTTAAAAGAGAGAAAGAGAAATATCTCTTTGTCAGCTTTCATTTTTTCTAATGGGGTGAACAAAAGCTGCTGAGTTGCTACAACGTCAATTTACAGCGCAATAGTCAGGTGAAGAAACATGAACGAAAAAAACATGAGTGTATTTTGTTTAAAAAAAATATTTGAATGAATATCGAAATCTCTCTGGAGTCTCATTTTTCAACATGTTTTATACCATTGTAAAAAAATGAAAGGAAACATGCAATAATACAATATTGAAGGGAATCATCTTCATACCAGAATTTTGTCGACTTCCATTCTGACTCCCGTCCCCAACAACGGCATGAACACAACAGTCACTACAGTAGCTACACATAGTGAATTCCAGTTATTATATATAAACTTAGGTATTTTCCACAGCCTTAGATTTATCCTTGTGATGTACAAAATATGTACTCACAAATGTAAATATAGGATTTCTTCTTTTTTACATAACTTATATTCTCTTATATATTTTTTTATATATACTACGGCACGCTTCCATATCTTTCTTTTTTCCACTCAACTTTAATAAACTTAAGGGAAGTTTGCCCAGTCTCCTTTTCCTCTAATGAACACACAAAGGAATTGTTTCACAATTTTCCCACGCAAAAGGAAACGTCACCAATAACAAACATCAACAAGATTGAACAAAATTTTCAGAATTTTTTTTCTACTCTTTTTTAAAGCTCTCTTTTCTCGGGAATACCACTGTTTTCTCCTTTGAAAAAAATCCAAAGCCAACTCTCACAGTCTAAAGGGACAACACATTTTTCCTCTTTATCCATATGAAGTTATGACGTACAAGACAAATTGTATACTTTGCTTTGTTTACTTTCATGTCATGATATTGACAAGAGAAACTTTTTTTCTCAGATTTAAAAGAAAAAAAATCAATCTGCATAATATACGTACTGTACAAAAGCTCTGTGTTTTTTTACTGTTTGTTGGCTGGATTGACGACAAGAAGGAAAAAAGTGGTTAAATGGAAGTTGACTTGATGGGACGTGATTATGATGCATAAATGTACCACAAGACGTTTTTTATAAACTTATATATACTCTCTCTCGCTCTTACACGCGTTCAGTCATCCAAGAGGAGAGAGAAGTGGAATGAATGGAAACTATTGAAAAACTCTTTGGTAAACACACAAACACGTTCAGCCAGTCACTCTGAAAAGTTTTATTTTTTCCCTATGTGTTCTCTCCTCTCTTTTCCTCCGTCTCATCAGCGTCGCTCACACACAAGTCTTCAACTCCCTCGAAAATGTGTGCCGTTGTCAACGTGGAAAATGAAAATGCGTTAGACTGCCTCCTCTCGTTGTAGCTATATGTATGTCTATATGGGTTTCTGTATGGCTGCTATTGTTTGAGAGAGTCCAGTCAATCTTATCCATTCCGGGGAAGCAAATTCCAATCTACTTTTTCTCTCTCTTTTCCTTACTAACTGGATGGGAGTGAAAATTGTGTAAAAAAATGTACAACAAAAACCTAGCTCTCTCTCTCTCTCGGTAGTTTTGTGAGAGGAACAATGATAAATTGTGTGGAAACTTCGTTTTCCTTGTTAAAGCGATATATACAATTTCTCTTGTGCTACAAAGAGGAACAGACTTTGCATCCCATTTTGAAGACTAGTACTGACAGCGAAAAGAGAGAAACTTGACTCTTTACGACTCCATCTTTAACATCTTCATGTCTCTACGTGTGTGCCGTTTTATCCAACTTTAAAGACGGCAGTCAGCAGGATTGTAAGTAGCAATAATGTTCCAACTTTAGATATACGGGCCAACTTTTTCCAGGATTAGTGCTCACACATACACACAAATATACACACACATGCTCATATAGCTATCAACAAGAGAGAGGGAGTTTTTATGAAAGACAAGGATCTAAAAATACTCCTAGTTTTAAAATCCACACTGACACTCTTCCTCTTTCCAGATAAGACTATTAGAGTTAGAGGATTATGCACATATTTGGAATGATATCTTACTACTTTATCCTCATAGCATGAAGATGGAAGGAAGCCATGGGGAAAACTTGGACGTTGTTTTGAAGGGCGAAACAAGCCCAAAGAAATACTTCCCAGTCGGATATGTACCCACATTAAAAGGGGGAAAATAGTGATGCATGTGAGAACATCTCAAGCTGTGGGTTTTCCTATGGAGAAGGGATACTCTATATTTGGTACAGTTTTTTTTAGAACGACCTGCTAAAAACTCTTGTCCTTATTTGCCTGCCTGTTGTATAAAGATAATAATACTAATATCTATTCATATATTCATCCACAGAGTTTACTTGTCTCACAGAGTGAGTAGAGCAAGAACAGGGTGTGCATGTCTTAAAAGATTTTTTTCCTTTAGCCTTCCTCTTTTATACTTTATGGACAAGATTTTACACACGGCTATCATGTACATTATCGCATAATCATATTATTATGCTGTTTCAACAGGACTAAGGAACGATATGGAAATTTACGAAGGAGAGAGAGAAGAACACACACATAGACTTCCACCGTTAATATACATTTTTTATTAGTTGTATAGGTAGGCATATGAGGCATGATTCAAATAGTTTGTGTGTGTAGCTCTACACTCATCTAATCCCTTCGCAGATTTTTTTTCTCAAGAGGAGGTTGAAGAGAGCTTTAAATATGCCAAAGACAAGCACATTTACATTTTACAATATTTATCTTACTGGTAATGCTTATGCATACACTTTTATGAGAGAAGGAGGACAACTTACTTCATCATCTCATCATGTAGAAGAGAAGGAGGAATGTACAAGCGGCGGTATTTTTTTATGGGAAACAAATACTAGACAAATTATGAGACGAGCCTTTCATTTTTATCACCATCATAATAATATCCTCATCCTCATGTGTCACATTAACCAGAGTCTTCTCATCTTCTACATTCCTCACCGCCTCGCGAAGTCTTCTAAAGTTTTCCCTCTCTTTTCACTCACACACATTAAGAGTGAGAGGGGAGCTCATGATGATATTATTTTTTAATAGGATAATGATGAAGATGATGAGGAAAGGCTTAAATGATATTAAATGAGAAGGACTACACGTCACGAGCAAAGTTGAAAGATGTGACTGTGACTCTGTGAGATGGATATAGAAATACATAAGTACATGTATACGTTGTACACTGGCAGTGATAAAAAGTGGACGCCCGCTTCTCAACTCGAGGAACACAATAACATCCTAATTAACACTCATTTACAAGTTTTTAATGATGTTGCTCACTACATCATTACAATCTAGTGGTATTTCGTTGGCACGTAGAGGGAAGGATATGGAGCACTAAACAACAACAAAAACACAATTTAAGCACAATCATATGATTTTCCTTCAAGATAAGTTCGCCTCTCTCGAGCTATACTCTAAATAGATATCTACATTTTTCGCTATATATATCTTTATTTTTTATTTCTTCGACTGCAACGAATCACCGAGAAAAATACAAGGGATGATGATGATGAAGATACTGAGTTGGGGAAATATATCTTGCTCATATTCCCATTCACCGGCTCTTAGGGATCTTTTTCACGTACATTTGTACATTTCTATATCAAACTAAAGCCATTTTCCCTGTCGAGAAAGACATGGAAAAAGTTGAAAGGAAAAATTGCCGGGTACAGAGAAAATGTATAGCGTTTTCCACAGTTGAAAAAGAACGCCGAGAAAAGGGGAACGTGCAAAGGAAGAGAAAAGAGCACCAAGAGAGGAAAAAAGTTTTTACGAGCGAAAGAAATTCTTTTTGGCAGATACACACGGCGTTCCTTTAGCGTCATATTAGGAAAACCAAGTTATTGCCATTATACCTTCCAAAAATAATCTACTATTCTTACTTTATCCGAGTAAAAATAGAATTGGAAAGGTTTATGCCGAGATTGGAGGTAGTAGCAGGTTGGCAATGCATTATCAAAAAAAGAGTCGAGAATATACAGGAGAAAAATGACCAGGAGGGGGAAAATTCTATTATTTTTGCCAACGGCAAAGCAGAAAAAGGATGCTTTCTTGAAAAAAATTACCACTGAGCACTTTATATTCCACCTTCACTTGTTCCTCGGCGATAATGCAATGTGTGTGATTCCGATTCTGAGAGAGCTTTTGCCTGACAGCCAAGAAAAAGAACTGTTCTCTGAGAGGAAAAAAGAGCGTGAGAGAAGCGAAGGGACCTTTAAGGGAATGAAATGAAAATGGCATGTGCTCCAAGGTTTGTGCAAGCTTCCACCATTTTCCTATCCATCCCTGCCACTTCACCCTCACTGTCTATCCTCATGTGAGAAAGAGAGTGTGTGCAAGTGTGTGCGTGAACTTTGACAGAAAGATGTAGTGTGGTTGGTAAAACTACTTTTGTCTGATGAGATGGCGTGTTTTCAGTGGAAACTGACAAGCGACTGGAGTGCTTCCCAAGAATGGATGCAACTATACCAAGAATTTTTTTGAAAGATCGTTTGGCAAAATAATACACAAAAAAAACTTTATTTTTCTCGGGGAAAAACTTTGTGCTCTATTTAAGACAAGCATTTGCCCTGGTTGATTCCCCGTAAGAGACTGAAGTGAGAGCAGGTTGCAGCTAAAGAGCTCTGGCGATGGTGAGTAAACCAAGGCACGAGAACAAATAACCAAGAAGAGTCATAGAATGAACAAGCTGGAAGATGGAGATAGTTTTTAACACTTTAAAATTCAGATGTAGACAAGCCAAAAAGTTGGAAGAAGAAAAAAAACGTATAGAGAGGAAAATGGTTGCAGATTTTGATAAAAGAACACAGCATATAAAAAATATGTGGAGAACAAGAAAAAGATGAATATAGCCTGAATCCTGTAGTACTGCAGCATCCAGAGTATAAAGCACTCAACAACTTTTTCCCTTTTGGCGTGTGTGTTCTGCTCGTCTACATTTCATAAGAAAGGCTAGGCCACAGACATACACATAAAAATAGCCGACGTACAAGACACAACGAAAAGCGTGCAAAAGATGGAGGGAAGCTAAATGGGAAAATGGGTACGGCGACAGGAGGGATGAATACGGAAAAAGGGCTCCTTGTCGACTTCGCCTTGAATATCTCCACTCACTTATTCCTCCTTGTCCTCGTAAGTCAGCCAACACACATTTTATTTTCTCTCAAACTCTCACAAAGTACTAGCTTTCCCTGTAAGATAAAGCAAGCAAATATTGTGAAGACAAGAGAAAAGAAACTTATGCTCCTTCTTTGCCCGCTTGTCGTATAGGTATTTTTGTCCACACATATGGACGCTATGGTAGATCAGATATACGTATATATGCTTACGTGTGCTATTACGGAAGCGCTCAAAGATTCCATGCTCTTCGGAATTATAAAGAAGTTACTTATGCCTTTTTTGTCAGCAAAGATTTCATTCACTGGATCGTTGTCCTTTACTTGTGTTTATCTTGAGCCCAGTTTTGCCTTTAGAAGAATTCATGGATCAACCAAGACAAGAGGAGATTGGGCGAGACAAGGAAATAGAGGGAAAACTTTGGATCCGATGAGAATCTATGGAGCTCTCAACACAAATCCCTTTTTATGTCACTATCGCTATTTTAGAACAATCTTCCATCATGGCAAATAACTCCCATTCACTTTTCATCCTTATCAACATCCGCTTTACATGGGATCCCCATCATTATGCATCTAGATTTCTTTTGAAAACTAATATTGTTCCGACGGATCCCCATTATACGTGATTATGTATATGGGGCAGTGTGAGTCATTGAAATTTAACTTTGCGACAAACACCACAAAAAAATCTTATCTACAAAAAACTTTTCTGTCCCACTTTCCACAAAAGTATTCTCGCCTAAAGAGAAAGAAAAAAATCTAACTTCGAAAGTGACTTCCCAATGGCTTCTTTTACCTTTTCCCTGTTAAAGCTAAAGAAGACGCTTACAAGATAATCGACAAATATAAGAGAAAGTTGAAAGGATAAAAGCGACACACAGAAAACCCAGTTCATTACGTATTTACTAACAGGAATGAGTTCCCAGAGATTTTTTTCTTTCCTTCAGTAATAAATGATATTGGAATGGAAGCAGGGGAAAAAACTTCTTTTTCCAGAAAAATGTGGATAATGCGTAATCCATCCTTCATGTTAGAACAACCCTAATATATAATAAAAAGTACGCAAGTAAAAGTACGAATGTAATGTACATATACATGTGTTTTTATATCACATCCCTTCTTTCTTTTCTTCGGCGGATACGCCAGTCCAAAGGTCTATCCGCTTGCCTTGCTCAAGCCAAAAAGACAAAGTTAAGCCTTTGACTTGGCTTCAGCTTGAGAGAAAAAAGCGCTTAAAGTCCTCTACACAAAGTTTATAAGGATGCTATGAAAAAAAGCGTGAGCTAAACATCAACGAGCCGAGTTAAAACCTAAGACGATCCAAAAAGAGAAAAGAGAAAAAAGCGGTGGCAGAGGAGCACGAGCCGAGTGACTCAATATGACTTGACTAATGGCTCTTCGACAGTCACACACACAGGCAGAGAGAAAAAGATGGCACGCTCACGACACACACGTACATACATAATATTTATGTATGTATAAGTAAACTGGGTGGAATAAATGAGTGAAAGGAAAAGTGATCTTGTTTTTTTTCTCTTGCTTCTTTCTTTTTCCTCTTAGAAAAAATAAAAAGGACGTTACGTGGGGGATTGTGAATATAAAAAATCTACTTTAGGCACAAGACAACAAACTAGATTCCACAAAAGCTAGTAGACCACGAGGACAAAAAATATACACTGCTGTTGCTACATTTATTTTACTACAATTATTACATTTGCTAAGAATAAATAGAAAAAATGCTCATGTCGGACTTCCTCCTGCTTTCTGTCCCATGTCTACACACACATCACATTTCACTTGGTGTATAAAAACAACAAGATTTTCGCACACTAACTTCCACTCTCGTAAAAAGGTATTTGCTGAGGGTGGAAAAAGAAGAATTTTTGTTTCAATAAGACTACTCTACAGCTACACGACTACTAAGGAAGGAGTGGAGAAAGTGGGGGAAATATATAAACCTTAAGGTTCAAGCTTGGATTTCCCTTCCAAGCACGTTTTTGTGTACATAGGCAGCAACAGAGTATTCTAGGAAGAGGAGCAAGATGAGCGTACTCACATCTATATATACACACACACCACTTGTTTTTAGTTTTTTGCGAAAGACGAAAAGGCGAAGATCCAGCGAACGCGACTAGGCTGGAACTCACAAACTCTGGAGACAACAAGGTCCCTTTATACCATTTAGTTCGGAAAGGGAGGTTACGTTATCGTTACAATAGCGCGACGTAGGATGGGAACAAGCTCCCTACCTGCATAGCGCCAGGCTAAATACAGAACCACCACAGTCACCACCGTTATAGTTGGAGCTTCCCATAAAAAGTGCATGACACACATATTGTGCGCCTCTCCTCACCACCATCAGCACGACTGGAGTCGTTTGTTGCAACAAAAAATAACACTACCACTTTTGCAATCGACCATGTAAGGAGATGGTTTGAGGAAATGGCTTGTATGATTATATCCTCATATTATTTTTATTATGAGAAGAAGCATGTCGTGTGTGTACGTCTGTGGCTGAAATATCTGGGGGGTTTCTCTCTCTATCTTTACAACTCCTTCACGTATAGTACTCATTTTGAATTGATCTTCTCTGGCAATATGAAAGAAAGACTGAGCCCTGAGCCAAGCAAGGGTAGGAAGTCTTCCGTGCTTTCTCCCCATCAAGCATCCGGAGAAGATTTTATGAGTGCAAAGGGAAAAGCTAACGAATCAAAAATGTATGATTGCCATTGTCTCGGAGTTTTTTCTATTGAATTTGAAAAGAAAGAGACAAGTGGACTTTGTAAATTATAGAGGAATTAGCAAAGAAAACGAGAATTGGAGTAAAGCGAATTTACTGACGGAGTAGAAATGGAAAATGAAAGAATAAAATTGATTTTGATCATGTTGAAAAAATATATCCTAGAAATAACCCAAGAGTGTAAGTAGAGACTAGAGAGAAGAGGAAATTCTGCTCCAATGATGAATGAATGGATAGAGACAAGTTTTAATAGGAGGAAAGAGAAAACGAGAGTATGTTCAAAATAAACTTGTGACTTGTAGAACTATCCTTTACTTTTTTCTCCTCTTCTATCTTCCATCTTCTCTATGACTTCTTGGGTAAAAAAACTCTCCACTTATTCTTTTTTGTCCGAAAATTGGAGAGGAATAGTCATACTTAGACTTGCAACGAATTAGTCCAGTGTCCTTATGGAGGACTACACGCACGCACGGAATGGACAAGGAAAAATAATACTTGAGGGGAGCAGTGGGAAATTTCAACTATCGAAATTACCCAACTAAACATGAGAATACATACACGAGAGGGACTGTGTGTGACCGTTAGTGAAAAATCCTGAGTGGTAGCCAAAAGGGCTTTTCTCCTATTGTGAAAGGATGAGCTTTATGTAACTTTTTCATACCGAGTGAGTTCCTTTTGTTACACATTTTCCTTGTGTGTGAGAACAAAGATGAAGTAAAAAAAGAGGTTGTGCATGTAGCCCCATATATCATAACTATAAGAGGAAAGGAATAATGGATTCTGATAGGTAAATGTAGTTAGCGATACATGAAGCTTCCTCTAATAATCCTATTGATAATGATTACCCAAGAAATTTCTATGTATTAGGACGAGTAATAGCATAAAATGTAACTATTTTAAGTCTGCTTTCACTTTCATCTTTGAAAAAGGAAACTGGAGGGAAAACTCCATAAAGAAGAATAGCGATTGAAAGAATGATCGCGTGAAAGGAAATATTATTCCATACTTTTTTTACTTTCTTCCCGCGCATGCCATTTTATTTCTTTTATAGTGAATAAAAACACTAGAAATTGTTTCGCTTCCGGTTAAAAAAACTACATCTTACTTTTCTCTGCCTTCCTTGAAACAAAAAACGTGTAGAATCTACAACACTCTGTAATGGAAGACCCCACAGGATATGAGAAGAAAAAGGGAGAGAATAAAAAAGGGTGAAAAGAGAAGGAAGGTGGGCTAGATTTTCCTTTTGGAAATGTAACCATACACCACCACAACTTCCAAAAGAGAGAAAGCACCCGAGATCCGACATGTTAGATTAGTTATAAAAGCTGCCACAACTTTCATATATATTGCTCTTGCTACGCCATTTATGTCGAGATGTGAATATGTGAGAGAGTGTTACGCACTTTGAGAAAAAGAAAACTCCCTTGCTTGCTCTTCAGGTTTTCTTCATTCGTAGTCACAAATTTCCCATCTCTCTTTTCTCTTTCCTCTACTGTTGCTCCTTTTTAAGTCAACCTCTTCCCTCCATTCCCAATTTTTTTCACTAAAAAACCTTTAGTAAAAGGGGAGAAAATCTTGGAATTTTTTTTTCTATTCATCAACTTAAAACTGCCTCAAGTTGGAAAATCTTTTTATTTCCTTTTGTAAGGAACGTATGTTAAGATGACAGGGAAGACGATTTCAGACATAATGTCCCAAAACACAATGTTCTCTGTCGCATTCACACGCTTTCATCTCATCTCGACAAAATACAAGCCACCACGTCAGCAAAGCTTCCTGTCTTTTCTTTCCCTTTTAAGAGGCGCACATTTTCCCAGGGAAAAGTCACACACACAAAGATTTATCCTCCTGATATGGTCACACCGTGTCTTGTGATGGTTAGGGTGTGTGTGCCGGAAACAAAGTTTTTCTCTCACTTGAATTACATCACAATAAAAATTTACACCTGCTGCGATCTACGATTTTTTTCTAGAGAAAATCCAATACACAAAGATATGCCATGTATAAGACGAAAAAAAGAGTACATCCATAAAACATACTTTTAGAGGATACATCCTCAATATACTCAAAATCACTCATAATATACTTCACCCTCGCCTTTCTTTCCTTTCTATCACATGTGTCAGTCCGATAGGAAATAGGTAGGAGGAGAGTGGAGTGGTCGAAATGTACATTTTTTATCCTGTCTTATGGGCTATTACTCTTCGTTATCGTTGTTCGTCCGGATTACATTGTATGAAATAGGTGCCAATCTTCTAGAAGCCTTTTTCTCTTTTCTTTTGTCGACACATCCCCACACCTCGGTGACTGTAACCTCTCCACACCCTTTCACAATAGCAATGGCATCATCATCCTCCTAAGTAAAGTCCATACAGTTTTCTAGATCATCCAAATAAATAGGTATTTTCTAGTAGAAATATTATTTGAAGAGAAAAAAAAATATCATGAGAATTGCAACATTCCTTCTTTAATAACTATATGGATAGAAAAATAAGAGCGAGTAAGTATAACGGGAAATACGATCCCACATTTACGCCTCCTGCTAATATTACATTAGAAGGAAACCCTTTATCCATTACTTTGCAAGATGGGACGTAATACTTAATATAATTTAACTTGTTTCCTTTCCATTTCAAGACAGGTATGGATATTATGGCGCTATGACATTTTATACTTTGTGGCAACATCATCATTTGAAACCACATCGTATCATGGGATAGTGGTGCACCATCCCATTTCCTAAAATGCTACCTGGTGTTGCACAACTCACTGGAAATAATGTGTAAATACCAAAAGCAAACAAGAAACAAGCTTTCAACATGTATGACCTATACATAACATTACTATAGACGGTCTTTTTTCTTATAATAAAACGAAATGTAAAAAAAGACCAACCAGAAGAGACAACAAATGATGCTATCAACATAGGACGGAGGAGAGCTTGAAAAGGGCAAATTTCGCAATATTTGAAAATACACAAAAGTCCAAAGATGTTTCTTAGTATTTCCCATTAATGTTGTGATATCCTTTTCCCGTTGAAAAAGTGAGAAAATAGTAAAACTTTCAAATATAATATAGATACATCTTTTTCCGAGTTTTTCGTTGGGTTGACATAAATATAAAAATATTGCCAGTGTCGATTTCCCTTTTTAGTATCAACTATCAACTTCTTGAGAAGGAAGGATATTGCGTAGCTGAAGAATAAAAAATCCTTTTCCATTTGCCGTGATTGTGTTTGCCCACATAATAGGGATAATGATCCTCGGAGATTCCAACACGTGGGAAAAATGAGTATAAACATGAGAGACACAACAACGTCTCAAGTGACGATAGATATCGCTTTCTTTTTTTTCGTGATAAAACTCGAGTTGAAGGGATTCAAACAATATGAGAGAGAAGACTAGAAAAGCACATTATTCTAGAGAGTTGTGCCACTTGTCTTGCTTCATCGTTTTAGCTGTCAGGAGAGACGAGGGGAAAATAGAATCACTGCTGAGGAGGGCAAAATTACCATGTATTGTGGTTCAAGAATGCTCTGGTGAATGGAGAATTCACTGAATACGATTTTCGAGGGGTTGCTCTGAAATTACGATAACAAGCTATTCCAGACTGACCAAGGCTACTAATCTACGAATGTGAAAGCACAAAAAGATATACTTCCCCCAGAATATATATGTTTCTTATGAAATTCTCAATCATTCAACGTCACTCATTTTTATAAGTTTTCTTCTCCCACTTCACTATTTCCTGTAAAAAGGTACTTCAACCTTGGGATGTTCCCTCAGAAATGTATAAATTTTCTACATCCGTGCTCACTTAGATATTCTGCGAGCATTCTGCTTTTTTTCTACAGCTTCAGAAATAATGCAAAAACATGAAGGGAAGAATAAAATAGATATAAGAAAGAAAATCCCAAAAGGGAGTAATGAAAGGAAGAGAGGAAAGTAAGGAATTCATTATTTACTCGGAGATCTCATCGTCAGCATCATCTCCAGTCGACATGTTTCCAGTGGGAGGGCAGAGAACAGGTAAGATATTTCTCAAGTGGAAAGAAAAAAAATACGTTCAATATGCTATTTTTTCAGTTCCCGCTCCTCCATTGTAAGAATCCTCTTATGGAATAGGATATTGTGGGATTTTGCTGCGATTCTCAATCGCAATTTGTTGCTAATTCAGAAAGAGAAAAATGAGGATATTCCATTATTTCGTGGAGAACTCTTTTCCTTTGGTTTCTCTTCGGAAAGACAAACAGACATCATTATATATGCATGTTTTGTACAACTTGCGTTTGCATGTGTAATATATAGAAAATAATAAACAAAAAGGCGACAGAGCAAAAGGAACTTCAAAAGGCAACAGAGCAAAAGAAAATGCAAAAGGCGACAGAGCAAAAGAAAATGTAAAATACTTTATACAAATCGGAAATAACACTCTTTTCTCATTTTCTTTGAAATCAAATAAAAAAGCAATAATGTCAATGGAACCATTGCAGAAAGTGAAAGAAAAAAAGTTGAATTTCTTAAAATGTAATGTCATGTTCAACTTTCATTTTCCCACCTTAAAAAAAATTGGTAAAAACATCTGACATATCTTCACAAGTTGCAAATCCTTTTGTAAATGAACAAAGTCTCAATTGTGATGTGAAAATCTACCCCAGCGAATAACTTTTTTGGCAAAACTTACACCGGTAAAAGATATCCGACATGAATATCAAATCACGACAAGGAAAAACTTTACAAAGGGAAAAGAGAAATAAACCGTTTATAACGGCCAATATAGCATAGTTATTAGGAAACAGGGAAATATCAAGGAAACAATATGCCAGTTTGGAAAAGTTCCCGGTCCATTATCGGTGTACCGTATAACAGCCACAAGGATCAAGTACAACGAAGCAAAGTTTTGCATAGTTTCCTCTTACCGAAAAAAAATAACTTTTTCCCAAAAGAAGGTAAGAAAGGTTGGAAACTTTCCACGGGAAAAAAGTCTCCTATTCTTAGAAAGTAAGTAATATGTGTATTCTTCTCTGTCTGGTATAATGAGTCTATTAATGTTTATTAAAATCGTAACTCTTGCAAAACTTTTTTCCCGTCTTCTGGCACGTGGAAAAGTTGTCCTTTTTGCAACTTAATCTAATACACACTCCACTGCAGACAAAGTGGGGATGATGATGATGATGCGGAGAAAATGGAGGTGGAGTTGGAAGACCTAATAAATAATTTAGATTATGCAGAGATTACATTATACCTATGGCGTGGTTGCGATAATGCCATGTCTTCATTAGAAAAAGGCCTTGTGAGAATTCACTTTCCTTTTCTCTAACCTTCAAACTTCTATGTAATCTTCAAAGCTCCCATGAAAAAAGGGAGTTGGCCGTCTACGAAAGATTGCTTCCGGAGGAGGCTGAGACGATATGGAAGGAGCTCAAAGTAAAAATTAATTGCATATCATGCCGGGATCACCTGTAATCATTGAAATAAATCCATTTATGCCAGCACCTCCTCTGAGTGAGATATCGACAGTTTGCATGTACTTCACCCATATTTGCAGAAGGTCGTAAAAATTTACGACTGCAAAAAACGCAAAAGTTTTATAATCCCAAAAACTGGAGCGATCTCTTGTGTTGAGAAAACAAGCTGCAAATATTTTCCTATCCCAAAATAAGTAATTATTTTTTAGGTATAATTCCCCAGGAAAAGTTTCCTAATTTTTGGCAATCCATCCTACACACATTATTCCACAAGAGGAGTTTATATAAGAGCCACTCAGTCATTTTTGGTGCATACGTGTTTAACTTGTGATTTATGATATAATTCGAATGTACACATGCTTCTAGCGCAACTTAAAAGGAAATGAAATTCTACAGGGAGGGGGCAATAGAATCTTTAATGCTCAAGGCATCCACCATCTTCACGTCCCTGTTCTCGCTTTCATCTCTTTTGAAAATGAATTGGATGAAGGAGAGAAATCGATCTCAAGTTTTGTGTAAAGATCTCCTTCTTCATAGCACACGCTTTAATTCCTCAAGCGAGGCAATAAACAGACTTCTTGTATGCCATCACCAATACTCTATCGTGTCCGATGATGACGGTCGCAGATGTTCTCAAGTTATTTGTCCATTAAATCAAATCCATTTTAGATCCTCATTTCTTCCCATTTTCCCTCTTGTAAGAAACTTCACTGGATTTTTTGCCCTCTCTTATCCTCCCACTTTCCCACCAGCGGAAAGAATATCTGTGAATGTGATCACTGAAGAGCAAATTGAAAAAGGTAGTTTTGCTTGCTCACATCACAGTCACCTTGATGCTAAAGTAGTGACATGAATTGTATAAGGTTGAAAAGGGCTTCAAGCATTTTTTTTCCCTCATTTTACAGAAAGCAAAATCTTTTCCTTCAACTTGAGCGTCAAGTGTATTTTGAAAGACACTTTTTTCACCGGTGGCAGTCACATGTCTTTAATAAGAAGAAAGTTGGTATTTTTCCCAATAAACTTAACTCAAGAGTTCCGCAGCGTTGAGAGGAGAAAAGATGAAACGAGAAATCTACATGAAACATGACCAGGGCCATTGTTCGCTTTGTGAATTGGTGAAATAGAATTGAATTGAAATGTCAAAAGTGATTCTAAACTGGGAATGAGGAGTAAACAAAAAACCAGTGACATGAATAGACTTGGACGTAAAGGAAGTGGAACATTTTTTGCGTGCTTTTCTTCTTCGTCTTTTCCACTTATTTACAATATTTTCCATTTCCTTTTAGAAGCTTCACCATTATCAACAATTCCTCCTCCCACTGACATCATTTCTTCCACTTCATCTCATTGATTGCTCTGTTTCTTCCCTCCTTGAATGTCCTTAAATGAGCAAAAAACACATTGGATTGAGGGGAAAATTGCTCTCTTGTTTCACAAGAGCTCTCTTAAAAGTTACCTTAAAGGATTCTCCTTTCGTAACGATTCATTTAATGGCTACTCTGAAACCTACACTTTGTTGTCCCTGGATGATCATATAAACGACGGCTAGACCTGAGAGGACCTGAGCACAATAAAGTTTCCTCGTAATCGATCTTAAGCCGTAAAGAATAATGAAGATGATGGGAAAGGCACACATAGGAAAAATAATCAACACGCCTGAGCAACAACTCCCTCCTCTTCTGAGCTGTTTGTGCATGTGAAAAAGTGTAAATAAGCAATCAACCCATTTACCTGAAGTAATCACAAACTTTTCAAATCTTGAGCAACTTCATAAATCTCTAATTCAATCGTGAATACAGATACGACGGCAAGGGAAAATATCTCATTTCAGGTTGGTAAAAATTGGGATAATCTCATCTGCATAAAATTCCTCTCGGCTTCGCAATATGCTCACCAACTCGAGTGAAGAAAGATGTAAGAAGTTTGAGAGACTAACAATTGGGTGAGCGTCATCACACAAACAAACTGTGTCTATCTTCATTTAGCGTCTTCCATCTAAATGTACAAAATCATGATAATGGTTGTCGTCAGAGGATAGGAATAATAATAATAGGTAAGGTATATGGAGCGATGGAAGAGGACGTGGCGGATAATTGGTAGTGTTGCGGTTGAATTAACTTTTCTACCAGAATGTGTGGATATTCCTGTAAGTGTGTGCTATTATGTTTGGTCGCCACCAAAATTCATTTCCCTGTTGAAAACATACACACATGTGTGTGTGCACATTATATATATACCACACTACGTGTGTGATCAAGGTAGAAAATGGTGTGTAAAGTGGGAGTATATACGTATGTTCATTGTGGATTCTCTGAGCAAACCAAAAAAAGTTTTTGTGTGGATCTGAAAAGCTCGGGAAACTTGCATAATCATGAATGAGCCAAAAGCAACAAAGGAAGAGATAGAGAGAGTGATTACTAAAATATGCATACGCAGTAATGCCCAGTCGAGTGGACGAGACTATTTCTCCCTTATGCATAAATATTTCCACAAATATAACGAGCTCATTTGAACGTTTCTTAGTAATCCTCCATACTTCTCATTTTCCACCGTATATATATAAAATTTTGCACTGATGTGAATGTGAAGAGAATTTTTGTCTAGTTGAGGTAATGGTGTCATTGTCTTTGGTGTGAATGGTGTGATACACCAATAATATGTGTTCCTTTGCCAGCTCGTACATTATGGGGCGTATAAAAAAGTGATTACTATTTGTGGTTTACTCTCTCCTCTGCACTTAAATAAACCCGAAATTTGAGAAATTTCTCATTTCGGATAAGGACATGAATACACAGAGAGAGATTTTCATTTGGACTTTTGTCTCCTTCCCACCATACATTTAAAGGAAATCCATATAAGCTTGCATATTATTACGAAAAAGGTATAAATGCTCTTCTCTATATACTGCTAATTCCTCGCCTGACAAAAAAACTTCACTAGGCACAGGATGTGAGGGAGGACGAAAGGAAATTGAAACTTTAAGCCACAAATTCCAAATTATGTAATAATGCCTCTGTTTTCACACTATTTACCATCCATTTTTACTCCATAATATACACAAAGAGAACACAACCAAAAAACTCCTCTTTTCACATGCTTTGTATTTTTAAATAAAAAAGGAAAACAAAGCATACATAATGCAGGAAGGATTAAGGTTTTTTCATCACAGAACAACAAAAGCACTGTGCAGGAGATCCCGTCTATTTTTCTAACTTTCCATGTGAGAGGAAAAATAAGCGTTTCTCGGATGAACAAAGACCGGAGAAAGACACTACGCTAACACATATTCTTGGCATGCTATGTTTTTATATATAACGTCAAGTGAAAAGTAGGATGTTGTCAAAACAAAAACCAAATAAATGTGTATGTGGAACCATATACATAGTTAAGTAGAATATACTACTCGGAGTCGGCAAGCTATCGTCCAAACTTCCTGTGCAGAAAGGTTTCCCTTGAAAAACAGTTTCTCGGGAATCAAAAAATCCTAAAGTTGGATATGTCTCTACATTAATTTCAAGAGCTTGAGTGCCACGAAGTATGTAGGGGAACACCCTTTCACCGATTTTATCACAATCCGTGTTTTTTCTCTTCATACTGCCATATAACACCGTATAGTTGTATTATTTGTGAGAGTAAGTAAAACTGGGCTATGCAACGATCTGTGTCGTTTCATAACTCGCCGTTGAAAGCAAAATGAGACGCAAGAGTTTTTTTCTCTCTCATTTTTTTGCTATGAACTGTATGTATGTATGTAGGTGGAGTATGTACAGAGAAGGATGTAGACTTGGCATTCAATATTAATGAAAATATACATAATTTACCATGATGGCGTTGGTAAAGTTTCTGATGCTCCAGGGCTTTTGGGAGTTGTCGTTCGTGAAACTCCACTTTTCGACTTTCTCCTCTTGTTTTACTTCCCGTCTTTGTGGGAGCTAGAGAACGTTTTAAAAGGGAAGGCAAACCTTTCTCTGTCGCTTTTGTTGTTGTTGTTGGTGAGGTAGTGGCGGCAGTGGTGAAAGTGGGAGAAACTGAATTGCTCTTTGGGCTTGGATTTGTTGTGACGACGAGTCGTCTTACTCCTCTCGTTTCTTTTCCACGAGAACGGCCTTTGACCATATAACTTTTACTGTCTGCTCTCGTTTCGGCTCCGGCATACTCGTTTTTATTTGGCTGCACAGGGATTTCAAAAGAATAGAAAATACACGTAAACAAGGATAGTTGAGCTGTTTTGAAATATATTCGCCATCCTATACATTACATAATGCTCTCTAAAATAATCCATGTTTTCCTCCTTCTCTCCCTAAAATGTATTTCACTAGACATTGCATCCTCTACAGTAGAATGTTTTCAGAAGCCTAATATAAATTACAAGCTGGTGAGGGAGCCTCACTTCATGTAAGTGTGTAACTTGGAAAAGCTTGTTTTTGAATTGGGAAATCATCTCTAGAGAATTTTTGGCCAATTTCGCCTGGCAGATTACAAAATGCAGTGGAGTTTAAAAATCCCTTTCAAGAAACTTAATCCCACCGAAGAAACTTCTTCTCATGCATGCAAAACATGCGCATGGAAACATTGAGGAAATGTTATCAACAAATGTCACAGTCAAATGCGCTACACTCGGATGTATAGTTATGTTCAATCCGGCTACAGTATAATTATGATGCAATGTCGTAGTATATAGACAAAAAGCGTGGCGTTAAACCGTCTGGGGCGAAGTCGGTCAAGCTTAAATAATTTCCTACCGAAGGAGATGAAACTGATGTTTTTATGAAGAGTATAAAATTTTGATAAGAACATCTTACCTGTCTTAGTGATACTGCACCACGAACTAGCAGAGGGCTCTTTAGAGGCTCATTGGCTGTATTCCTTAAAATTTCAGGAGACAAGCTTCGAGCACGCTTGATATTCGGTGTGTTCCTTACCTGTCGTTTTTAATTTTCCATTAGCTCATATTCTGCTGGTCAGAGATAGCAAATAGCCCTTAGTATAGTTAACAACTTGAGCACAAACCTTGGTAGAGTTGATTATATATGAGCTCCGATGACTCTTGTCCACGCCGTTCCTCTCACAACACCGAATTTGGCTGATGTGAAGGGGAATAGATCTTATCTGGGCAATAGGACCCGTACCAGGGAGGATAGCTTGCTCACTTTTTGGAGTTGGCTTCGAGGACGCATTTCCCTGCTTCCGCATTCGTGGATTTGATGAAATAGAATACGGCTTGAGACACTTGGCATGTCGTGCACTTGATCGGGTGACAAGAGCTTCTCGTCGAGGTCTACAGTTTGAGCGAACATAATACACTCTGGTGTTATGTGAAGCTTGAAATTAGGTTTTGCGTTCGAGTATCACGGATATATACCATAATATCAGTCTTACCCAAACTTGGATTTAACTTTTTCATAGCAAGATCGCATCTTGGCAAACAATGCAAATAGACTAATACCTAAAGTAAAGAGGTAGTATCATTAATACTCGACACTTCAAAGTGTGAGAGTCTGAACACAAGCAAGTCTTTTGACTTACTGACTGACACGGTAGGTGCACATCAAGAATACATGCATATCTACATTATAGTTAAGAATTGAGAGCAATGTGGAAATATCTATGCGAGTGGATTATCTCTCTGTTGACTGCTTCCATTTATTCTTATTGTAGCTCGGAGGCAAACCACCACTTCCTACGGTGCTGTGTAGTGTGTACAAAATGATCATTTTTTGCGTAAGCCGGAGAGAGAGATGTTAGCCAGTTGAACATGATTCATTTCTATGCAGCAGTGTCAGTGTGTGGTGGCAACGAAATAATAGAGAGCAATTCAATCTAAAGTAATCAACTTTTTATTCATAATAATTTCCTCTCGTTCTTAGTGGAATACTGAACATTACCCAACAAATTATGTTATGTACTATCATTCATACTGTGTAAACCGCGTTGGCGCATTCTCGCAAAAAACGTATCATAGCACACATAGAAGAGAAAAAGGCACACCCCTCAGCAGTAGATTTTTCGTTCAAACGTACGTACGTGATTGATCCAATTTATTTTTAATATAAAGTAACAATAGCACCAGTAGGTTCTATCAATCTAAAGTTGTAGAAAAGTAATGTTAATTCTACATTTGTCACTGATCACGCGGATACGTCCCAGATCTCAGCAAGGAACGGTGGTAGCTTCTTGTTCTTCAATTTCAGTGAGAAACACATTTCGGAATTTATATTTCCAAGCGTTCGCAACTCGGTTAAAACCCCCAGAAGGCGTGCGAAGTTTACACCTGTAAATGAAGATACTAATTAAATTTCATTACTAATGCAATTATCTGACCTAGTTAATCCATCAAAAAATTATGAGTTGACAAGATTAATAGATACTTACCAGGCCGGACGGGATGGAGGTATTCAACATACGCTCGAAGAGCCTCTAAATAAATTTCCTGAATTTTTTCAACTTTCCTCGGTTCTAGTAGACAAGGACGTTCTGAAGAATGAAAACAGAAACAAACATTAATTACGTTTAACTACAAAGAGGTTATTAACCACATAACATGCTGACTAAACTTTCTCCCGGGTATGGAATCTCAGTTAAGTAATGCTGACCTAACAAGTACATAGTTGGTCTAACTAAATAAACACCTGCTTGTTTTGAACCAAGCATATCATTATTAAGGAGCGTAGCTCTTAATGAAATTAGCGATTCCCTGTATTTGACGGTCTTTGTGTGATAGCTCTAATTCTTAGATAGTTGAACTTTAACAAAATTTGTTTAACCAATCGATATATATAGGGGCAAAAGCTATTGATTTTTCACCAAATTTGTCGCACCGTTTTAATGGTAACAATTAACGGTTTTGAAATTTCAAATTACAACATATGCCATGTAATATTTCATTAAAAACTAATTAAAAAAGTGGATTGGTGCATTTAGTTTTTTGAAAAAAGTTTCAGTTATAAATACTTTCAAAACGTATACTTTCAAAATACACCAAATTTCACGTAGCGGATCTCCTTCCATACATCCAAATGTTACATGGTTTATTTTAATACTTATCTTTTAACCATTCTTCATGCATACTTATCTACATCCCGAACTTTATGTAGTCTGAAATATTGAATGCTAAAGCGAAAATACACAAACTACAAAAATCTAAATCTGAAATACTTAGCTAAAAGTGATTTCATTAATTTTCATTTCGTTAAAATATATCAACGTAAACCTTATTCTAATTGACGCTGCAAACATTTAAACATATATATATATATATAATCAGAGTAAACTAGCAAACTAATCAAGAACATATGAGATGACACGATTTCTTTCAATCGGAAAACTAACGTTTGCTGAAATCATGCGATAAATTTAAGTAAATATTTAACTCAAACATGACGCGCTGATCCTATTTGCTCAATGATAAAATTGAGTAACAAATCATATTTTAGCATTTTAAATGACCTAAGAGAAAGCAGAAGAGATATTTTGGTGTTCCATATGGACAGAAACCAGGAGTCCTTTGTATTAACCTTCAGTAAGGTAATTTGGTCTTCCCGAAGTAAAGTATCAAATCCAGGAAGCCGTTTGGCAAATTCTACGGTAAGTTGTACCGTGAGAATTGTCATCTCCGTAATGTGTTTGAACTTTGCTTCACTGTCGTGAATTTGGACTGGAGGTTCCTTTACAACAAAAACATTCACATGAATAACAACCCACATACCTTAAGAAGCGTGATTTGGTCCTCCCGCTCTAGTTTGTCGAAGCCTGGTAAGCGTTTGGAGAATTCTACGATTAGCTGCACTGTCAATATTGTCATCTCAGTGATGTGTCGGAACCGAACCTCACTCGCATCCTCTCCCTCCGTTGGGAGTGCCTTAATTATTTCCAAGCGAAAGAAAAAGTTAACCAATTGCAGAAAAGTCGAAGAAATCATGAGCATTCAATTAATAAATTGAAAGACAGTGAAAGAAGAAAGAAGAAAATTCCCAAAAGTTTTGGCAACAGGGCAATGAAGAAGATTTATTATGTGTGTAGAGTGTAAAAAATGAATTGAAAAAATGAGTTTTTCATATTATGTTCTAATTGAAAACTTACGCTTAATCGTTTGAGATCTTCTTCTGAGGGCTGTTCGAATTCATCTTGGAAGTAAACCAATCGATTGATTAGCTCTTCCTGCTCTACACTTAACGACCTACCACTACCAGGTGCCATTTTCCCGGAGAGTCTATCAGGTGTAATCAGCCTTTCATCCTGAAAAGCATAAATAAGTGTCTCTCTTACATCTTTTCTTTCACTTCGAAACAGAAATTCAGCTTCTTCTTCAAAAATTGAAATGTCTTACTAATTCATTCGAGTCCTTACCTTAATTACCTTAATCTCCACTTCCTTCGGCGTAGGAGATTGGGTCGTAGAGTTAGGTTTATCCTTTTCTTTTTGTGCTTTCTTAGCTTCCCTTTTAACAGCACATTGGTACTCAGGTACGACGCCTGTAAATATTAACCATTATCATGTAATCAAGTCGGCACAAATCATTAATATTATTGTTTTAATTTTGCGAATAAAGTAATTTTGAAACATACATTCAGGCCGCATTCCAACTGTGAGGCACTTCTTCAACCGACACTCCTGACATTTCCGTCTCATATACATATCAATTTCGCAACCATTCCCATATTTGCATTGGTAAACAGCATTCTTTGTGATACTTCTACGGAAGAAACCTGTAAAAAATCAATCACGCCTTTAGAACATGGTTAAATTCACATTCATGGACAACCCTGAGACTGAGAGTGCATTCATCCCAGTTCCACCTGCTACACCATACGTTCGACTGAATAGGTACATATATAATAACGCGTGTAATATACCTTTGCATCCTTCACAGGTGAGAGCATTATAATGGTATCCAGAGGCTCGGTCTCCGCACACAAGACAAAGTTCCTCTTGCTGCCTTGGAACGGGACCTTTTTTCTTTTTCCCCTCGCCACAACTATCTGCTCCAAATCCACCAGGAGGGGAAAGATCTTCTCTTCCTGCATAATTAATAAAAATCATTTCCTTGAGTACACAATTTTTATTGCATCATTTCCTTTCCAAAATCCTTTCCAAAATCCATTCATTAATCTGTTCATCAGCTGAATCGTCCATGAGCAAGACTTGTTCGTTCGTATTCAATCTAGCTACTAACTCTTAATACCAGGTGCTTCTTGATGCTAGCTAGATCACAACTGCTAGGTCAATAACTCAGGTGCATTTCAAGGTTAGCGTGTCACTGTCCTGGCTGTGATGACTACATGAGCAGGCGGAGCTATGCTATACACCTCATGGTGTACATACACAGGCGAACCACCTCCTCCTTCGCTCAAACCTTTCCCTTTCATTGGAATCGCATGCTCTTTTCGTTATATGGACAGTGAGACATAAAATGCATACCTACCCATGCTCAGCCCCGGTATGTATAACATAACCCACTAGACGAGTACGCAGAGTAATCTAAATCTCTATCGTCCGACTACTATACACAGATAAATTATTCGTAAGAGTAGTCTTTCCTTTTCCTTTACTTAACTTGCATTCTTTCTGGATATACATGTTTTACACACTACATATATGTACACACACTAATATAGGAATCCAGCGGAATATTGTTTGCAGAGGGTATCGGCCTTTTATGACACAACAAAAGCATTCTCTTCTCCTGGCGTCAGGTTCACTATCTCTAACTACGTAAATAATCTGACTGCAAGTGTACGCACTTCACGTAAAAAACAATTTAATTTCTCTCAACTTGGAAAATAAAATACCTGACGAGCTGTCCGAAAAGCTGGACACTGCCAAGGAATTGTGACGGGTCGTTGTTCGTTTTCCAGTCGTAAATGCTCCATTAGTATTGTTGCTCCCAGTATTAGACTCTACGCTACCATTATTAACGTAAACATTATGAAGATCAAGGTCCCACAAGTCTAAATCTACTTCCCCACTTCCACTGCCACCAACGCAGTCCTGGTCTAAATTCGTTTGAGAAACAATCACGTCTGCGATAATTAATTCGGGATGATGCTGATGACCATTGACAAGATGGCCATTATGTTTGGAAGAGGAAGTTGACGAGGATGTAACTTCCGTGTCGTCACCCATTATTGAAAACCTCCAAGGCGGACTTTTTAAGTACTTTCCAATTGTAGGTCCAAATGTACACAAAATAATTTGGAAACATTCGACTACTAATCACTACAATAAAATGCGAACAAGAGAAAGAGAGAGACAGAGTCACTTGAGTTGCTTGAGCTTTTTCTACGTGCTAAATCCCAAATGAATCCGGAGATGAAATGCCAAAGGAAGGTATTTACTGATTTCGTTAGTATTGAATCGTGTGGCAAGTAAAGTAGTATAAGTTAAAAGAACAACTAAAACATCATGAAGTAGAAGAGAGAATAACTAAACTTCTCTACGATACTCCGTGTCGCATATGTGTAAGAGGAGCTGACAGAACGGATGCTATATCCTGGATTCACACGTAAAGGTTTATACGACGATCATGATGATGATCATGACGATGTAGGATGTAGACTGGAGGAGGTGTTCAAGTTTAAGGTTCTTTGCTTTTTCCATACACGAGAGCATTACAAGAAGTGTAGTGGGTGGTGTTCTTCACTGTCGGGTGGAAACTCTTCCTTCGGGGGCTTGCTTCGTCGATCGACTCTCTGGCCAACTCTTTCCATCAAAATATCAGTCTTCCGTTTTCTCCCTGTCTCTACTCCACTATATACATTTCACTTTTCCATACACTATGTACAAGAGACATGCTCCCAGGATTTGTTTAATCATAGGGACAAGAACATAGCAGCCGAGAGAGAATATGTATTTGCAAGCATGAAAAACCCACATGCCAAATATTCCACTTGATATGATCACGTAAACTATGAAACATTGTAGTGGTGACTATACATCACATGGATAAGAGACCATGGGTTTCCAACAACCAAATCATCCAGCCGCAACACAACCATACACGACCGACACTTACACGTTACGTATATATAATAACCTCACATCAACTCACAATAACAACATATGATATAGCGAATTTCTCTCACGAGTTCTCTGCTCACTCGACACGACAAAAAAATCATCAGAGAAAAACATGCATTCCCAAATGCTCTTACCCTCTTATAAAGCTAACAACCTCAGCATGCAATCCTATCGTTCGTTCCCTAGCCTCGTCGTTCCATGAAAATATCTTTTATAATCACATCATCATATCCAAACATCGCGTACTTTAATATAACCTCTCTCGTCTGCATGCTAACTACCCAAAAACTTTTTTCTAAGCGGCCATAAAAACTCCATATATCCATGATCGCAACATACCTGCATAGTGCATACCTATTAAATTCATCTTTATGCTCATGCGGTGCGAGAGAGCATTACCTCATTGCATCGCCATAGGTATGCTGATGTCTGCGTGAAATGAAAGTGTAGTTAGTTTTTGCCATTGTATACCTACTTTTATGTAGTATATTCACAATCATCAACCTCAGGCTATGCTTGTACACTCAAAGTGAATGTAAGCAAGCTTTAATGCAACTCACTTTAGTCCATTTCGTTGATCCATGATCATGATCAAATCACAGGATGATGTATATCTTAGTCGCGTAAATGTATAAAATGGATGTACGAAATCCCTTTCCACTTTGTAAAATGCAATTTATATAATACCTGTAAGCGAAGTAAAACCATTTAGAATAGCAACGTATTTTCTTCCAATATCTCATACAATACAAATTACACAATAATAGTGCTCTCCTGTATGCCGTGTACTGTGTACATATTGAAGATGATACTTTTTGAAGTGCGCTGAATCAGATTCTTCCTCAGGAGTCAGGAGATTCTTTGATGTTTACAAAGCGTCTCAGGACAGGATACAAGTGCACTATTGAAACTTTTAAACCTCAGCTTTTCACTTCCATCACATCTACATCTCCAGTGTTGAAGCCAACAAATTGATTGACATTGTATTCTTTATATGTTGAATTAGAATACAAAGAGTGATGATGATATTACCCATGCATTATTACAGTGACATTTTATATTTTAACGTTTTTGTCATATACCACAGATAATAACTTCCTTTCCTTTAAGCTTTACATGGATCACACGTGAAACAAAGGGGTTTTCCCAACATAACTATTAACTATATAAGAAGATTTATCCGACTGACATTTACAATATTACAATATGACCTTTCAAAGCCATTGTCTAAACGGCTATTGTTTCGCTAAGAGCATCGAGCACCCTCGTCATTTCTTACTTGGATCATACCTAAATCTGAATGTCCTCAAGGTTCGCATTTTACAACATGGTAACTCTACGCTACGCATACTTAGGCTAAACAGGCTCAATGTTTTACCATTTTTCCAAAAGTCACTCATTATTTTTGCCTTTGCCCTTTGTCCACAAAATAGCAGATGTTGATGTTGCGATGATGTACATGCATGACTGCATGAGGATGAGGATGAATGTAGATATTTCAATTTACGTTTTTTCTACCCTATATCCAAGTTTGTTCCGTGTTCCACTTTTTCACCACTATCTGAAACGCGTTATCATTTCTCTCAATAACGACCTCACTAAATGAACTGCCCATACGTTTCAGCTGATTAAAAATACAAGGAGTGTGTAGCAAGTAATTTCTTACCAATATGCGGACTGTACGGGTCATCCAAACTACCGGGAGGTGATGTGAATGTAAAACCTTGAGATGCATTGATTTGACCTCCTGGCGAAGATTCTGAGTCTCCCCAGTCATTATTTGACGATTCATGTCTGATTCTCTTTGCAGGTGGAAGTCCTACATAATTATCCCCTCCATCCCCTGGATGAGTTTGTACAGGTAACTCTGTTTTTATTGTCACCACTGATGACTCTGATGACGGCGGCAAACTTACTAATAACCCAGGGCCTGGGTTTTTCCTCTGGAACATTCTGTAACACAAAATTTACGATTATGGATAAGTAAATTACGGGCTAAAATCCTAGTAATCTTAAAATATATGATGCATAATAATTCCCTCAAACACCTCATCACTACTACATACTTGGACTTCCGTAATAAATTCGCTTTTAGTACTAACAATTTATGTGATTTACACACGAGCTATGTATCTCATATTTACAAAAACCTATCCTTGACATTTTTTATTTACAACTGGAATAACTAATAACTAAAATTGCAAAACTGACGAAAAATTATCAGATAGTTCAGCATTTAATCAACCCCTGATACATATTGCCGAACTATTTTATTATTACGGTGTCATTTGTCACCATAATCCATAATGAAACGAGTTTTTATCTTTTTCCAACCACTAGACATTGCAAAAATGAGATATAACAGGATTGAAGTGGTTAATGAAACTTTATTGAGCCAAGCTTTTGAAAGATAAATTCTTTCTTCATCAGTGCAATGATGCGTTTTTTTGTTTGGTAAGCTGAACTTTGAGCATAAAATTCAAGGTAAAGAACCTCTGTTATAGGAGTACCAAATACATAAGTGTCGTTTTTCTCGCCACAATTATAGATTACAACCACTTAATGTGCGAAACTACAATTATCTGCTTTGTAACAGGTCATTAAAATGTGAACAAGTTGAACAAGGAAAGTGAACGAAAAGGATACTATTTTATTTATGAATGAAGCAAATTATACGCAGCATTGAATTATGCTGCCTTCATTTCTAGTATTTCTGTCCCCCTTGTTTTAATAAACAGACCATTTAATAATGCAGATGAGATGAGTGCGTTAACTTCCAACACATAATATTTTCAAGACTATGAAAAAATGACAATTGCTTTACTACGATAGTTTACAGCTTGTTGTAACAGGGAGCTTTAAGTTTTAATTTGATCGATGGTCCGAATCAATGAATCAATAACAATTAGTAGTAAAATATTTGCTTGTGCTAAATTGTAAAATTACATAGTAAAACATTATTGTTCTCAAATCGTAAATTTCCATTCACAATTCATATGTTAAGGGAAATTAAATGCCTATTTGGGAAATAGCAGGAAAAGAAAGAGGAATCTATAAAAATTAAATGCACAAGGTATAATAAGGCTCCTTTCATTTCATATAACCACCATTACGTAAAAGGCTAACTATCAAACTAACAAGATCCAATCGAAAGTTTATCGGCTGAATATTTAACCAAGTAAAATAGTCAACATTTGCCAAAGTTTTGACCAGACGATATGGCACGGCATGCAATACGGAAAAGGACCTTTACCTAAGCTGATTGCTGATTTATTTATTCGCTGGCGGTGTGAATAAGACTCTTAGTTTATAACACAGACTAGCCTTGGTTTTCATTTCCTTTCTGCCCTATCTAGCAAAGCAAATTGCAAATATCTATATCTGGGCGGTTATGTCTGCTGTGACACATTGTTGGGCAATTGCATCGTGGAAAAAAAAGTTGTTAACGAACGAGAGTGGAGTCTTGTCCTCAAATGAACATAACCTAAGTGTTAAGCAAATTGAGTGAGCGAGACTAAAGATAAGGAAGCTCTCTCTATACATTGGCCTTCATGACCAAGGTTGCGCCAACATCAGAGACTCAGAAAGCGAAGCACTAGCTTCAGGTTATATGCAGCACATTATACAGAAAAATCTCTCTCACTCGTTATTACAGTTCTCCGCTCTTGCAAGCTTTGAGCGATATACGATAGATTGCAAATGACACAGGAAGATCGGCACAAGGTTAATCTATCCAAATGAAAACGTTGCCATGTTTAAAACCTACTCACACAAACAGAGAATATTATGTAGGTGGCTGTGGTGTGTGTACTCTTCTACGTCATCATAATAACCATTGCATTGCTTTCAACAATAATGCTCGCTTACATCTATACTATATCTAACTTATAGTTTGCTTTCAAGACAAAAACGCTGCTGTGAAAGACAGCACAAGTACAGTCATTTTCAATCCTAAGATAATGGTGTTGCTTGCACTTTAGAAAATACAATAAAACTCTCGCTAGCGCTAATGCAAACAGCACATGTACGAGCAGGCAAAGAAGCCCTTAAATGACGCATCGGCTGTGTACATGCATTTAATTTTCTGCTCTTCTATGTATTCCAATTCACCATGTAAGGAACATGCCTCAACGAAAAGAAAAAGAGCTGACGCTCGCACTTCTCACTCATAGGCACTTCTCCGTTCTTATCCCTTATGCATAAAATCTGCTATCTTCCAAAATTGAAGTTCAAGCCCATCCACCAACCATTGGCAATAACTCATTTAGTAATACATTCATCTACTCGTAATCGAACTGCACTACAAGAAGACATGCATTCGATATAAGCTAAAAGAGCCAATGTGTGTGAGTAAGTACTGGGCATAATGGTCGATGACTACTACTTCCATTCTAAATTCCAAACCACAGACAATTGTTTCACACTATCATCAGTAATAACCTTCTGTTTGTATTTATCGTTTCACATACCATACCCTACGACAGGCATTAATGGCGAAAACGCATGCATTACACAAACCTAAATAAAGAGTGATTAACGTTTATTCATATAACTATATCTGTACAGACAGACAATACAATGCCTCCTATTACGTACATCGCATTCAGAAATTACTTTACGCACATCAAGATCAAGACACTCCTAACGACTACCTCCGCGTCGCGGCGATACATAGTATTTCTTTCATTCTTACTTACAACCCTTCTCAAGGAATCAACATAAGCCTTCACTTTGAACTGATTGAACTGGCTGAAGCTCCTCAAAACGATGTAAAAATACAATACTAGGTAGAAAACATGTTTTGCTTTGCCATGTGATGGATCATGAGTGAGTGAGAGAGCACTTGTGTTTCTTATGCTGCTTCCACAAAACGTCCTTTCTTAGAAAAAGGGTGACTTGCAGCAGGTAAGTCAACTATGCATCAAATCCTATAGGATGTTACAAGTGGCAACTCTTCGTGTAACTTACAAGTGTAAAATGTTTTTAAAATTTATGCATTATGATTGTGACTCCTCTTTTGTAGCTCGTAAACATACAGGTTGGCTTATGATATGAGACATGCATGTGAGCTATTTCAATTTGCTAGAAAAACGACCAACTTTTGTGAGATTTCTACAATGTGAGCTTGACACAATAAAGAAGTGCATATGTGTACGTGAAAATTGTTTTTTAGGCATGTGCACAAAACCAGTACTACCACATTTAACAACAGAGTAAACCAGCTAAAGACAACTGATGCTAACCTTGTCTGACTGGTAACTCCACATCATTTTATCATTCTGCATGTTGCTACTCTATTTACCTAGATTGGCATACATATTCTCTGCGAGCCGAGTGCACAGAGAGAGGCATAAATCGTGCATTTACCATGAAGTTTTACAACTTTTCATACACTACCCTTCTATTCTAATTCTAATCCAAATTCCAAATCTGATTTAACATTTGGCAAATTAGCACATAAAACAGGTAAGTTTCTGTAGATTATTAGCACAAGAGGGGTCTATATACCTATCACCAGCTTTCCTATAGTAATACTGCATTTTAAATTGAAATATGAAACCAATGCATATATTAAACCTACAATTGGATTGGAACAGAGCGATACGTATGATTCAGTAGATTTAGACCGGAAACGCTGCACAAAAGACAAAGTGCCGACAGAGAACAGTAAACCACAGTTTATTATAGTTTTAAAAATTGAGTCCAGAAAGGATTTTGACTGAAGGCTGGCTAATCAGTTAAAAATTTCAGATTTGACTTATCTACTTTGCATTATTGCCAAACTGCAAGTATGCATAATTTGCTAAGCTGGATTTATGGACGGGATGGATACGTTTTTATTAGTAACCCAAAATGCATGAAACAAAAGTACAAATCTCAGCCAACTTACTCAGCTTTCATGAAGTGCTAGATGAATGTACAGGTCCTTTCCCGATTAAAATATTGGATATAATCCACAAGCTTAAAATTCCGGATTTCCAATCGTTTTCAACGATTCAATTTATCTCCTTAGAAAGTATATGAACTTATTCCATTTGAGTGCAATCACCACTTTTGTTTACTCACATGTTATCCACTTCAATCACCATCGAAAATCATCACTTCACCGAGATTCTGTTAAAAAATTGGCCACTTTTATCACCCAAAATATTAAACACGACGAAATCACTCCTCACTCACTAGATGAGGTGGTGTCACTCTGAACAAAATTTACAAGGTACACATGAATGAACGCTATTACGAAATCTAAATGAATTTAACCGACGGTGTCCCTGAACTATTCAGGAACGTTTGTTTTGTACTCAATAATAATATCGTGGGTGAATATTTTCTCTCACACTACAACAGTGAGAGAAGCAATGTGAGGAAGAACCCGAAATCAGCATTAACCTTTGTAAAGGTTGCAGAGAGACTGACCAACCTAATAACCTAGAATCTGCACACAGCATCACATAATCATATCTTGCTCTCACATCGTAACGTACATGCATGCGATACATTCCAACTTGGCAATATAGCTAAAACAGGCTAGTGAGGCTAGCAATAAGCAGCATCAACAGAAGAGAAAAGCGCTGCTGCACAGCAATGGTTTGAAAAAAAAGGCTAAGGCAGTATCATTTCAGTGATGGCAGACAGTTTCCCCCTGCGATCTTAGCAAGTGAACCCATCCACATCAGCCGCTGCCAACTACAGAGACTGGTTTGTTTTCTGAGTCTTCACAGACTACAGACTTACTTATACCATGGACTCAGAACCACACACATACCAAGTCTCTAGAATTTCTTATATACATACACCGCTCTCATCAGTAAATTTATATCACCTTAATACACAGACAACCATTATGCACATTAGCATTGTATTCACAGAACAGAGAAAGAGTTGCCTACGAATTTCGCTCGTGAGGAGCACAAAATCGCGTCCTGTGCATGCATTCATTCAAACACTCTCACTCTTGCCTGCTGCAATAATCACAATGTACACAGAATGAAAATGGGTATAAAGATGTACACACAAGTAGACATTTATGCATATTATTCTTATGAACTTTACTTCGTACATGCATATCTTAATATCACGAACGTACCTCACTTGCAACAGTTTATGCATTTAACTTCGCTACTTACAATTCATACCTACGTACCTGGTAACAAAGAACCCCTTTCATTTATTATTATTTATTATCATCATTCACATTCAGTGCCTCCAAGCAGTTTCTACAACTTACACAGGGAGGGAGGGGGTTGTGGGGGCAGTGAACAACATTTTACACATACCAAAGAGCTACGTTGATGATATTGACGAGCAACATACACCACTAACCATTTTTATGCGATTTATACCCATTTTCTACCACAACTTGTTTCAATGTTGATACAATCATCATCAAACTCCGTCATTCCATAGCAGTATGACACGTTATGTGAGCATCTTCGTCTACAAAACTAACAAACGGACCAACTTCTTCGTACATAACAAGCTGAAGAAGCTGTAGGGCCTTGACAAGTTCATGCGATAGTTTAACGTAAAAATACGTGCCATAGAACTGTCTCTATCTAATGCACAAACCACAGTGAGTAAACCATACAGTAGACAAACAAAAAAATGCCATCTGAGGAGAACATAATATATGCTTAGATTATTATTATGTATATGAGCAGAACATGAGCACTCTCTAAACTAAATTGTAGTAATGTAAGTAAAGTAATCTACTACTTGTAGTAATAGCAAACACAAACAAAATTACCCTGCTATTATCTACACGCAAGTGTGTGTATCCGAACTAGACAGGCGTTCCGTGTTTTATACTGGGTTGATTGGATTGAATGCTTAGTTAAATTTAGATAGGTTGACGTTGACGAGTTCCATTTCATTATGAATTGTACTTATTTAAAAATCTAAACCTGCCTTAATCATTTACTTACACTCATAGTCTGACAGAATAGCTAGAAACTTCGTAAAACGCAATTGCACTCAGCATTCTATCTAGTCGCATGTTTTATGTTCACAATCATCACTTCTATCTATATAAAAGTGCAAGTGATACATCCCATGCTGCCTTCATTATCATCAAAGCGTAACCACTAATCGAATCGACAATATTTACAAATTCTCTTGCAAGGTCAAGAGCCAATTCATTTGACTCAACATTATCATCATTTATATCATGTATCTAAATAATATTTAATATGATCAACCTTCATCAATCATCCTGGGGTAAGTAGTAAGTAAACACCTGAACTAGCTAACGTTAAGTGAGTAAAGACACAATATAATAGACGACGACGACGACGAAGGATTATGATGATACCAACCTGCCACATTTTCCCGTTGTTGTTGTGCATTATGTTCAGTCGCTTTGCTTTATGATCTGAGTTTGTTAAAATAAAAAGTGTGCAGTCATATAATGCACTGGGATTTGGGATCTGTAGCCTCTCCAAATCCAACATGCAGCAGTTTATGTCTGTATACAACGCACCTGCCTGCTCTGCTGCATTGTATGGAACACTGTGTCCGTTTAAGACTGCTGAATAAGTAGCAAGATATGAAACCAACCCAAACTATTCTCCGCGGTTGCAGTCAGAATATAAACAAGAATTACCGCGATTTAACCGTTTCATTTTAGTATCAACGATACATGTTAAAGCGAGTGTATATCTCTAACGAGAAAATGGTTCTGTCCTGACCTACTTAACCAAAACCCAGCAAACATACGGGATCAATAATCCACCAAAAAATGTCTCGGCAACTCGAACGATAAAAGTAGGACAAGGATTTCTCCCCGCAGACCCTCCCATCAGCAAACAGCGTTTTAACTTACTCAAGGCCTAGATTCAATAACAAAAAGCCATTTCACGAACGAGCGATGAAGATCTCATGATGCAGCATGATGTAATACACCAGCTAGCTAAGATCTACCTTCTTCCCACCGAAAAAACAGTCCCATTTTTAAATAGGTCAACATCCTGGATGAGGGATGCAACCTTCCTTTCTACACCGGTAACCAAAAACACACAGCCAACAGAACAGAGGCACTACTACTATACAGCACCACACTCTTTCATATTCACCCTTTATACACCAATAAAGCTCACTCATGGTTATATGCAGACGTTTAAGACCTATCCGGTCAATGGGGGGTGAAAGATATTTGGCTGAAAATTTGTACTCAGGAGCACTGTAATATGAGGAAAAAGAATCCGATGAAAAAATTTCCACTTTCCACCCCCAAGTGCCCGAAAATCGCCCTGGCGGGGGATAAAATTGAAATTTCTAGGTGTTTTTTTTTGCCATTTTCGGGCAATTAGATACGGAGAGTGGCCTGTTTCTCTATGGATTCGTCTTTTTTATGCTAAAGTACCCCTAAATACAAAATTTCATCAAATTCTAACCACTTTGAAATTCGAGAAAAAAGTTGTTGGCATGCAATTGGGAAGTTGAGATTTTTGCATTTCTCGGGCAGTTGGGTACAGAAAATTGTAAAGTTTTTGCCGGATTCGTCATTTTCATGCTAAAGTACCCCTAAATACAAAATTTCATCAAATTCCAACCACTTTTAAATTCCAATTTTTCCCCCCGCCGGGGCGATTTCTGTGCACATGGGGGCAGAAATGGAAAATATTTCATCGGATTCTTTTTACTCATATTAAAGTGCACCTGAGTACAAATTTTCAGCCAAATATCTTTCACCCCCCATTGACCGGATAGGTCTTAAACGTCTAGGTTATATGGCACGGCATTTAAGGTTGCTACATTAGGAATATGAAGCTTACATTATGTATGTATAAAAACATGTGCTTATGGTGTTTTACATGATTATATGAGCACGATGTGATGTGTTAAACGCTGAAACACCGCAAGTGTCTGTGCATTTTAACCTTTTCCGTATTATCCAGTTCACTGTTTGCATTAGGTGCACTGCACGGTAGTAATTTGCTGTTTAAACTCAAGATGAAAAAACACAGTAGATGCGTATAGGTATATGATGCCTATTTGAACTGAATACGGATATCACTGTGTTTATGTTTGGTTTTCATAAACAGAGAGCGAGAAAAAAATAGAGAAGAGAATTTAAAACCCTGACTGCACTGCATGTTCTTTCCCTCATTGCTCTGACTAGTTATTTAGCGCACCCAGATTTATTATTCCCTTTACATTATTACACACATCCCATTTGTACTTGCACAAACAACCGGGCGCAATGGGCGCATATTACCTTCGTCGATAAAAATTGCTTCACAATAATCACAATCACCAACTCTTCATTCATTACAAATGCCAACTGCAGCATGTACATACAAAGAAAACAATTCGTATATTTATTTAAGAAGTAATTTTATTATATAAAATGCCGTTAACTGTGTAATCAGATTGCAAGGAAAGATTTTCAGATTATTCAGAAATGACTTCTGACATTTACCATTTACCTCACCACACCACCCTTGGAAAATACCGAACCTAAAGGTTGTGAACCGAGTATATAAAACAACTTTTACTACGACTTTATCTTTATCTATCTATATCATAGAATAAGAATCAACAAGAAGCCAGATAGACTGATTTCCTAATGTAATAATTTTTAAGGCCCTGTGATTCTCGCGTTTGTATCAAGCCAGCCAGGATGGGAAAAATGCATGTAAATT
>JAHZNA010002319.1:0-10533 GCA_027743935.1 Sinodicranocentrus sp. ZH6
TGTGTTTTCTAGGTCTTCTCTATACGTCTTCCTTTCATGCACGTGCATGAGTCCGAATCTTGTCTTTTATCTTGCTACAAACTGATTAATTAGTATTAGAATTGCAATATCTTGCCGTCCCATGAGAACTGCTGACAGTCAATACAGTTCAACAGTACTTTACTGTTGTCGCTTAACGTTGCATAATATCGGGCAGGAAGGAGAAACTCAAAATTCGTAAAAAATTCGGATGCACTCAAGGGCAAGGGTATTCAAAATCTTCTTAACAATTCTTTCTGTTATGATGCATCGCATCGGTTCGAGAAATCCAATCACGAAAACATCGTCTTCTAGGAGTTTGGATAATAAGCTTTCAAAAACAGCTAACTCTGGCCCTTTTTGAATACGTTTTGTGTTAAGGAGCTGTTACGCAACGCATTACGCAGTTTAGTTGACTATCTTTACCGTTAAGCAAAGCTCAATTCGTTCGATCAACTAATTGAAATCAAATGCCGAATATAATACAATAATACCATATCCCTTGTCCTACTTTTTGGATTGTGTACTGGTGTTTCGACACATTACTCCGTGCTGATTTACTTTTTTGTTGGGACATAGAATATACGGTACCATTTGTACCCTTAAATAGCATTTTACATAATACGCTTACCAAAACCTTATCGCATCGTAAGATCGCATCATGGAAGTGCAGATAAATAGTTGATTATGAACATTAGTTTTACGTCTTCATCAAATTTCGTAAGCGTTAGAGAGGCTAATAATCCACAATATATAAAAATTCGAAGACCGAACTTGGTTTTATTTATATTCCGATGCCCACATTGACAATAACTCCATATGAATTCATATAAATTTTACGTAGTAGTATGGCGAAGTAAGAGTACATATTTCACACCAAGACAAATGGATTTATGACAGAAAAACTCGATATTTCTGACTTGTAAAATATTGTTTACATCCAAAATTAATTTCCTGGAACTGAATAAAGACGCGAGGGCGAGGTTATTTGTTCTTGTTCTCCGAAAAGTTCTGATACACTTGAAGATGACGGTTCCATTCCGGACGCTGAAAGTCTGGGAGAAACAAACCCGGCGGCTGCGAATGATGATGGACGGCTATGCACAACATGGTGTGTTCTGTAATGATCCTCGTGAAGTATGTTCCTTTTACTAGAGGGAAGGGCAAAAATCATGGGAAAATACTGAATCCTCCCAGTACTCCAAGCCTATGAATAGTTTAAACGCTGAAGTTAAATATTGTACTTTAACCACCATGTGAGAATATTTTCAGCAAAATGAATTATAATCTATTCACTTACAATAGTTAAAAGTGCACCTTCCACAAAATCTTTTTGAAATCCTATAGCACGAGGGAATTCGTCTGGATGACCTCTTACAAAACCAAGAGGTGTAAGAAAACCTGTTCGAGACTGAGGTAGCACTCTAAAGACGGCAACCATTTCTGAATCGTCAAACATTATCGCTACACGATAGCCGCTACTATCCCATTCCAATTGTCTTACTTTGCCTCCAACCCTATTTGTATAATTATTCCAGTTTTATAACGGTATTTTTTATTTCTAGATATTTATGGAGCATATTACTTATCTTCATATTCATACCAAGGTGAAATACACAGGTTATGGTTACCTCTGTAAAGTCATCTTGATTCATACATAATAATCACTTTCACTTACTTGTATGACAAGTTCCCATCGTCATCTAACACGTGACATTCTTCAATGTTATATAAAGGTTTCACGACAGAATCTGTCTGAGCAACGAAACGGTCAATTGGTGAAAGCTCGAAAAATATTCCATATATGAATCCACTAGTTGCAAACAACAGAGCTGATCCGTCCGGATTCCAACAAGCCGCTTCAACCATAGCTCTAGGCGTGACCCATCTTTTTGATTCCCAATAATCATTGTTCTCCCAGACCCTACACGAAGTAAAAATACACGTTGAATCTTTTAACTTCGCATTTAGATATTCCTTAATTAAAACCTTAAAAATATTTTAGCTTTGATATTAGAACTAGAACCATTGGGCAGTTCAACAAAACACAGTATCTCAAGTGTATTTTACGTAGGCTTACGTATATTGTAATACTCAGTTGTTTAGCCATCTTGGCATGGTTTTTCCTGTGCTTAAGATTTTGAATGCCTTAATTTATAATTTACCAGAAGATTTTGGTGGGACTTGCAGCAAGAATTCGATTAGATTTAGGAGACCATAATGCCATTGGAATACCACCACCACCGATTCTTCTGAGGGCAGCTTTGTCCCATCGGACAGTATCCCACAAATAAACTGAAGAGTCTTTCGAAGAGGAAGACAACAAGTAAGTTCCCTATTATATGAAAAATACAATCATATTAATCAAATCTAGATTAGATCCACTTACATTAAGTATGTACATGATATATTTAAAACTGACCGTTGCTGAATACTCTACACAATTAATTGGTCCATGGTTAGGAGCTTTGAGAATCAAAGTTTTGTCTTTGCCTGGTCTCATTGAAACAGTAGATGTTAAATGCCACACGACAATGCAATCTTCACAGCCTATCGCGATTTCAGAGAGAACAAATGGTCTAGCGTGGCAGAACAGAACGAAACCGATCAAAGTTAAACCAAGCCAGTCCAGATAATCAACAACATACCAACAAACCATACTTATACATTAAAGTCATGGACTCGACACGATTACCATCACCCAAATCCCGGAATGAGAATTTTTTCTATCACTACTCCCAGCTATTGAATGGCATGTTAAAATATGTAAGCACATAATCTTGTCCACACCCACACCCATAACTTATAACAACTTTTACTTTAGTCATACTAATACATACCTCCAAGCCACAGAGCATGCATTTCTTTGTTCTTGGCATCGCAACATTGGGACAACATCACTGCCAACAACACAAATTCGAACAGTATCGTCGTTCAGAGCTAAAGCTAAGTACGATGCGGTAGGATGCCATGCAATGGCTCTCACCCAGGATTCTTTCCACCCTCTCACACGTGAAAACTCTTCGTTGACATTTTCACATTTCCACTACAAAATGTAACACAAAACAAATTGATATTATACTTAAGTACATCAGTGCATGCACAATGATCAAAGAATATAAACCAAACTTGTTTATCATACCTCTAAATGCGGGAACAGCGACGCAAAAAACTGGGTTGGTGTGTCATAAAGCTTGATACATACGGACATGGTAGTTGTCAAAATTTTAACAATGGCTTTTGTACTGCTTCCCATTTCATTGCAATTTTTAGCGTTTGACAAATAGCTATACACACCTTTTATACCGCTCTCCCACCTGAAAAAGTGTTTGATTGCATCATATCTCACCCTCACCTTAAATAAAACATGTGCAGTGTTTGTGCCTACACTAATTTCAAGTTAAGAAAACTTTTAGTGAATACGTAAGATCCTAAGCAGATCATTTAAACAATTCTGATATTAAGCTGCAGGAGCTAGGCATTTAAAAAAGATTGTTCATAAAATGCTAAAAGTCAAATCCAAAACGCATTTAAGCATTTACTTTTTTTTAAACAGACGCCCAAAATATTGTTTTTGGGCCAGATTAAAATACATATATTGACAACTGCACATGAGAATTAGTTTCGTGGTTCGTAATCGCATACAAGTAATAATTCTTACCAAGAATCCCAAACTGCTTTGGATATTCCTTGATTCGCCGTTACTAACAAAGAGGCTCTGCTGTTTGATATACGAATTGATGGTATTTTGAATGGTAGACGAGACGTCAACTGATGCCCATCAATCGCCGAATACCGCACAATCATAGGGTAAAACCCTTTTCCACAGGAAGGGTTGTCGGGCTTTGAAGGAAGAACATGTAATTCAGAATGAGACTCTGCTACCGTAATTCTTCCTGCAGTTGGAACCCTAGGAAATTGTTCCAAAGTTTGCATGGCTGTTGATTCATCCATCCTAAGAATCTAGATTTTGAGACAGCAAGACATTAATCACAATATGGCAGCACAAATATTATTAGCCTCCACATGCTATAGTTGGTGAAAATATATCAGATTTCGTCAAACCGTTGCTGTTGCTAAATAAAGTCACAGGTCTTTGTACTAGAGTAAATTGCAAAACGTAACATTTTATTCGCTGTGCATTGTAATATTAATTCATTATTGAACAAAAAACGATGACGTACTACGTACGTAATTCATCGAATATATATTCTATATAATATTGAATTGCATAGCTTCTAGTAACAGTCAAATAGCAAAAACTTGTGCCGTATTTTGTGTACGCACTTAAGTTATAATTACGCCGTACATCGGTACATCGCTCTCTTNCGAATATATATTCTATATAATATTGAATTGCATAGCTTCTAGTAACAGTCAAATAGCAAAAACTTGTGCCGTATTTTGTGTACGCACTTAAGTTATAATTACGCCGTACATCGGTACATCGCTCTCTTGCTTACGAATTGGAACATGTTTACTTAAATTAATCGTTTATCGTACTTTTAACACTTTTTTAAGGACTGAAGGTGCCTATTTCGTTGTTCTCAAACTATAGAAAACTTTTCCACACTTCAAATCCATCGTAATTTCATTTATAAATTTTATAGTGTAGGCATCCTTTTCGGATTTCTTTGATTCATAAATGACAACCAGAAACATTTTAGGGTCCACACGCTGGACAAAATACGTTGCTTGCATCTGAAATGATAACACAATGTGGGTAATATTTAATCTGCATATGTAACGTTTCTAAACTATATTTTTAAATACTAACTTACTGCACAATCAAAAAATCCAACCAGTTTATCCACGTTTAAATCATTAAGACGATCACTGATTATCATGATAATATTTGGCCAATGTACGATAGGTTTCTATTGAGTGCAAGCAAAAAATATCCGAATTATCGATCTTGTTGTGGTATAAAGGCGTGACAAAAAATCCTATCAAACGTACAGTCGGGATAGACAGAACAGCAGGGAATGAGTCTAGTCCTTGAGGTGAAATAGTTTCTTTTCCAGCGCAATTATAACCGTTAGGGTGATATTTAGTGTCTTTAGCGTCGAATATTATACATATGCATAGGGCGTCAGATTTCTTCTGAAATGAATGCAACCGACCGTAATAGTCGACTGAGAGTTTGCTGCAATACGACTTTATATCAAAAGTAGTGTTTGAATTTTTGATGAGAAGATCATAAAAGTACAGCGAATATTTAGAGACCAATGCTCCTTTTAATTTTTTTATCCACATAAAGAGAAGAGGGTAATTTGGAGGTGAATTGTAAAACGTTGACTTCTTCAAGGTCTGCAAACAATATATTAGTATGTATGCGTAAAAATCCAATTTTTAATAGTATTTAATATGAAGTTTTATTAGTTTGATAGTGATGCAAGACAATGAGTGCGCCGCACACAATATTAACCAGTCAACATATGAGAAGACATTTTGCAAAAAAGGCTCAAAATTAGCTAGACTCATTGTGTTGATGTTGACAGTCTACCAAACTATAGCATATAGCACTTTGAAAGAAACTTAAAAAACAGTTACTGTAGAATGGTTTTGAAGAATTTCTGTCCACTCTTGTATTTGTAAGTTTGCTTGTTGAAGAGTAATAGTTGCTTCAAGATATTCCCAGGATTGCATCATATTCATAGACTTTAAAAGGCTGATAACTATTTCATTTTCCCATCTATAAGATTTAGACCATAAGTCGAAGTCGAGATAAATCACGTATAGGTATGGTTATACACTGGTTTTATAAACCAGAAAATTTTTCCAAACAAAATATCGCGGTATTTACTGTAAAGATTTTAATATTCCAGCCAATATGAAAACAGGACCTCCAGCTCCTTTTACCTCATCTCGAAACTTTTCGTATATAACTTCAATATCTGATATTAAATCACCGATTTCCACGTTTTTAGACGTTCCGAAAACTGACAATCTATCATAGCTACAAGAAACAAAGAACTTTAACATAACCATAATATATAGTCAATTATTGCTATATATTGTGATTGTGATGAGATTATAAAGTACAACTTACAATTCCATCTGTTCTAGTCTCAAATTGATAAACATAGTCAAGCACGAAGCAATCTGAGAATTTTTATGACGCGCAGGTGATGATGTTACTCCAGCATCAACTACCTTTTTTAAGTCATGTCGAATCGATTCCAGAACCGCTTTGAGGTTGGACTGCAACAGTAACAACAAACCGAAGATCAACAGAGTGTTTTTCTAATTACGAGAGTTATAATTATAAGCTAACGGAACTCCAACTTTTCGGTGGAGTTGTACGTTTTGTTTACGGCCAACCGTAGCATTTCAGATTTTATGCAGTCAACTAGGAAAACGTGTTTTAAATTTAAACTGGTTTTATCCCAAATGCAGCTAACTATTCCGCATACATCTCCGAAACTTACATCTTTTCTTAGAAATCCTTTGGGGGCTAGAAAAGCAAAATTCATGTATCCTTTCTCAGTCATTGCAATTTGTGCCATTGCTGTCGTGAGGATTACCCACGTGAACCCTGAAGAGGCACAGTGACTTCCATGTAAATGGCTTTTCAGAGCTTGTTCCTTTTCCTTTTCTGATATTTCCTTCGCTCTTTCGTACGCAAAAACAGCCATCTCTGACCAATAACGATCTAAAATAAAACTTTGTAGATGTATTTAATCATGTTTAATGATAGAAATTCAACATTCAACATCCAATTAATCAAAGTAGCATCAGTTACCAAAAAAAGAATCTATATGCGTGACAGTCTCGCTGTCCAACTCGCTCCCAGGATCTCCGAGACTTGACGTACTGTCGATTGTAGATGTAGGACTAATAGTTGAGGACAATAAGCTAACAATTGACGTTCGCTGCCTGACACCGCCACAACTCGAACCAGTGCCAGCTGAAATTTGTTCCACTTCCGAAACTGCAGAGCGAGGCATTTCTCCACCTGGTGAACCTGGTACCCCGCTCTGATTTGAACGGAAGGAACCCCACATTTTTGTCCGTTCCCCGTCAAAAACGGTTGATGACGAAACAATAATTAGCTGTCTTAAGATGCAACAAGTCAAGTTTAACAATTATCATCATTTGCGATATTTAAGTGTGTATAGAAATGCTTATTCCTCTTATAACTAACGTGAGTTGTAAGTACATAGTTCTTAATTGTAAGGATGATATTATTTGATCATTCAGTCAATTGATACGACACAGACAGATGACAGTTGGTAGTTCGAACAAACCAACAACGCAACGGAAGTAAATTATATCATGGTAATGCATGTGGCCTATATTGTGTCATATTGATTGGATTTTGAATTTCAAACCAGAAAATAAACACGTACAACGTACAACTCTTGGAAAGATTTTCTTTGCTGAATTCAACTCTTATAAGAGCTACATAGGTCATAGGTTATAGGTACAGCGTACAGCGATTCATCTCACCACCATACACGTGTACAGATGACAGACACACATGATCGGGGCATGAAGATTGCAAGACTTCCGAAACTTTGACATTCGAAAAAATTATCACACTATCAACTATTGACTATACTGGTTTTGGGCGTAGCAAAAAGGCGAAATCTTGAAACTATAAACATCATGAAATGTAAGTGTTAGTACATATTCTGAAAGTCTGAGCGACTGACGCAGAAAGTTGGACAAATGGGTTGCAAGTTGCAATACTCATTGCAATAACAAATTATTTTTATGTTGGATGTATGATATATGGTGAATGGTGATGATTATTGATTATGATTGATGATTTGTTTTTTTACCCCCATTATGCTAAAAGTTATAAACTAATTGTAATTGTTTTTTTGCATTGTATCTTACCTTCCCAGTTTCCAATGTGCATGCACAAATAATTCAAAACGTTAACACCGTTAAGGTTTGAAGTCGTTACTGCTTGTCAGTGTCAATCTTGCAAAAACCACTATTCTACTTATTAATGTGAAACTGAAGTTTTCTTTTTTTTTGCATCCGACCGAACTGGGACCAACCAACAATAACAATGAACGTATTGTTAAGTTAATAATATTATATTGTTTAATATATCATATATCATGATTTTACATCCAACATCGTTAGGATAGATTCATCCATTGAGGAACCTGTATGATAATACAGTCTACAACAATCAGGAAACAATCGAATCCAATGTTACAATTTTCAGTCGAACTATTTAATTTACTTCTCGATGCACTACTTCTACACGCCTAACTACCCACTTTTTTAAAAACGTTGGCAGGTTGCAGGTTGGAAGATATTGGATGACCGTTTTGTTAAAAACACTCTTCCTTCAACTCAAACGCACATAACCCGCCGAAATTTGATACATGGTCAAGTCATGATCCCAAGATGGCAGGTTGGAAGATATTGGATGACCGTTTTGTTAAAAACACTCTTCCTTCAACTCAAACGCACATAACCCGCCGAAATTTGATACATGGTCAAGTCATGATCCCAAGACAGCAAAAGCTAACCAATGTTGTTATTGTTTCGACATTGTTTGCAGCATACGATAGAGACCATTGAAAATTTCATTTTGCTCCATTTTCAATATCCTTGGGTTTGGCAGGCATTTCCTATTTCTATACTCAAATATGAGTGGATGGTACACAGCAGACACAAGTGGAACCCAAGCAGGATTTTACCAAATTTGGTCCCCAGCAAACCAAAGTGAGTCTCCAAGCCAACTAATACCTCAAAATGGGTCTCCTTCCATTCTCCAACACACTAAAACAAGAAAGTAGGTCTCCAGCTGATTAAATCGGGTTTACAGATTACTACTTCTACTAAACAAAGAATCGGTTTTACGATACGAGGAGGCAATTTCAGTGTCAAAGGGGTTTGTTCGAGCGTATAATGCTCTTAGTCACTAATCACCAAATATCATCAAGTTTGTGGCTAACAAATATCAAAATATACATAAATTGGTATGGAGAATTCAATGGTTACATTAATTTTCCCGAATGGGCATGCTTAGTAATTTTAATCAATGGATACTAACTTTCAAGTTATGCCTATACCGTATTTTAAAAAAACAAACAGTGTATTGATAACACAAAAGACTGATACTGACAATCTCCTTCGTGAGTAAAGAGGGTGTTCCCGCTGCTCTACTGATCTAGTTGTAATTTATGTAATCTAACGTTAGGGTTATAGCGTTAGATTAGGTTACTAAGTTAGGTTTGTAATACGATATTTTGAATGGGCACATATTGACATATATAGCGTTCGTAGTTCGTAGGGTTAAGTATTCCTGTCCTACCAACCCACAAATTTTGGGGGCTTGGTAATCATACCCTGCTTGACTAACATTCGGTTACCATGTTACCAACCCCAACTTTTTTAAAAGTCGAGTTGAAATGAATTTCAATGTGTAATTTTAAATAAATCTATCCTGATTTAATAGCCAACATTATAGTTTCACTTAACCTGCGTTTCCTTACCTATCGTAATACATGATAAAGATATACATAAAATTGAAAATCATTGAACATTTTTTTAAAAAGGTTTGGTTAGCGAACCCCAGCCGTTAGTAGTATGCTCGTATGCTCGGTACCCACTTCGGTAAGCTACTGCTGGAAACCCTCCACCCAATCATATGATCAGGAAAAATAATTGTGTGTGTAACCCAAAAAAGTACATGTATTATGCACCTCTGTTTTCAAGTAAAAATCAAAAAGTAAACAGACTTGGTTTTACACAAATCCGATAACAAATACAGTAGTGTGTACATGATTTGTTGTGTGTGTTGCTTGGCTAAACTAATTCGCTTGCGTTTTCCTGAACTTTGGAACTGGAAATTGGAACGTGAAGGATTAATTACGAGTGCTTAAAACAAGGCGATTTTCGAAACGGTAAGTTAAATTTGTATTGTATTTAAAATCTACTTCTGCTATTAGTCCATTTTCCATCCGAGTCAGCAGTGGTTATTTGATGCAAAATTGAAAGTTTCATGGTTCACTAAGACATAAATAAATGAGTTATTATCAAAGTGTATTCGAATGATTTGCGTTTATAGATGTCAAGCAATCAGTGATCACAAGTAGTGACTAGCCCTTTTTAATTATTATATCACTAATCTCTCAACATTTAACATTTAAAGCTAATGGGCTGTCGGCGGGGTAATTTTCAATTCTTACTCAACAGAAGTCACTACATAGACATAGTCAATTAAATAGTCAATAGTTTAATTTTTTGAAACAGCACTTTCTGAATTTTTCACGCACACATCCGAATTTTATCTTTGCGGTTTTATTATTATAGTTTTTATTATTTGTGTCACATTGATTTATAACAGACCATCGTACTTACTTACAGTTACAGTAATAGATAACTAGAGTTTTTCCTAGTAAACTTAAATTAAGTCTGATGTCTGATCAATAACTATTTCTGCTAATGTTTTGTTTGCTTAAGAAATACTTCCCGCAAGGCATTTCACTCAAAAAAGGTCATCATGTCCTTCGTCAACACCGTCTACAACTCCATATTTCGGAG
>JAHZNA010002320.1:0-10215 GCA_027743935.1 Sinodicranocentrus sp. ZH6
ACCTCGGCATTTCTCAGCCAATGGACCTAGGCGCTTCGCAATAGGCGGACTAACTGTGTTAAGCTTGTGGGCAATTTTGTAGAAAAAACTGATTAAAAATGTTCACCCATATTGAAATGAGAGATCAACATAACTGCTTAAATAATTTTGGTACAACCTACGTATGTATTCGTATTCAACTATAGACAAAAACGTATACTGTGTCAATGACCTTGTAAGTTTATTGAAAATTATTTGAAATTCGAAATAAGGTTAATGACACTACTAATGAGATTGTTTATAGATGTAGGAGTCTTTGTAAAGGATAACATTACAATAAAGACATTGTAAGAATGGAGCTTAATTTTAATTAATAATGGAATTTAACAGGCTGGATATTTGATAATCCCTAAATCACTGACAGACGTGAAAGATGAAACAAAAATTCATAATAATTGAGGGATAACATTGTGGTATACTGAAATACTCTCTACTCTCTATAGCCTGTGAAGTTTGTGAAGGAAAATTGTTTTTTATCATTTATCATACAGGAATCGGTATTGGAGAAAAAAGCATGTAAGTGTAACTATTTGCACATTGATGCTCACAATGACGTAATTCCAAGTAATATCATATCCATATCACATCCACGTACGTCACCCTATCACAATATTTAATTTTATTTGCATAACACAACCAACAAACAATCTGAATACATGAACCTCATGCAAAGTTCAAAACCTAAACGAGCATTGCGCATTGAGAAATCAATTTTTTTCTTGTTACGATTTTGTTTTATTGGGCGACGATGATTTTATTGTTTGGTCTTTCGTATTCATTTACATATCACGCGATTGAGTGAGCAAATTTGAATTTTTTGTTGGGAAATTTGATTTGTTGTAAAGTTAATACCAGCCGGAATATTTTTTTTGGATCGAATTTGTAAAAATGGAAATGGACAGAGATTCACTGGAGTATGAAGTAATATTGTTTTCATACGTTGTTAAAGTTGACACGCTTATTTTGACAAGGATATCCAAGCTTAGGAAAGGAAGGTGTTATCATGAATATTTCAACATGGGGAGTAATAGTGCCCGCGTGCATGGCAGGGATTTTGGCTATCATTTTGATATTCTTGTTGGTTACCTTAATTTGGAAAAAGTACTGTAGCATTTGTGGTGACACTGGTGACCATATAACTGACATTGAAGCTTTGACTGAAAACTTTGACGATGATAGTGGAGGTTATGCAAATGCAGTGTTTGAAAATGTCCAAGAGGTGGTTGAACCTCAACCTCCAGTTTTATCAGGAGCGTCCTCTAGGTCAAGTATTGTTGACATTGAAGAAGGTAACAGTAATGGAACTAGTGGAAATAAAGAATTTGTCTCGAGAAGTATTCAAACGGAACCGGTTGTTGAGTCAGTTATTATAGAAGTGTTAGATTGTCTGGACGAGCAAGATAACTCATTAAAAGAAGTTCGTCATTGTTGCAAGTACAACAAACCATCTTCATCTGGAAGGGCGGTTGCACTTCAAGGAGTAGGAACTCATTTCGATGATTTCGAACAATTCGCAAGTTTTGTCACCCAGCATCAACAAGAAAAGTCAGATTTGCAATTACAGCCAATTTTGAAACCGATAAGGGAACATATCATTAACAGCTCTACTTCAACTTTATCAACAACAGCTTCAAATTCGTCGACTGAACTACATTCTCCATCCTCATCATCTATTTCCCCATCCAAGCGGAAATCAAAAGGAAAATTTTGTGATGACATTCCAAGGAGGGAACGGTGCCGCTCTCTCAAATCGAAAGCGGAAGATGAGCTAATGAAACAAAGAGACTTTCTCCATTCTGGAGTGGAGGAAGAAGCGGAAAATTCATCTAATAAAGTTGGAGAAATAAATAAGGCTCTCGAGCTGATCAGCTTGTTACGCAAGAGTTGGAGTGAAAACGAGAAATCCGCCTTGCCTCAAGTGCCCCTCTCAGCTTTGCAGGCGAAGTACGGGATAAAGTTTCTTGAAGAAGTTCAAAAGTTTGAATCTAAAGGCCACACTTCAATCTCATTAGCGCAAGAATTGATCCTTCTTCAAAACCCTGGAGGCACTGGAGAACTCATGAAAACAGAAATTTCAGACAGTCCTCTTATAATTGGAGTAGACGCCACAGATTTTTTGTTGGGGGGATATTGTGTGAATTTGCACGAAAAGAAAATTGAATATTATGCTATTCGTGAGATTGACAACGTCTGGAGAACTAGGAACTCGAATAATCCTGCAGAATTTGAAATGAAAAATCTTCTCCTAGCTTTAAGCCTCTGGAATGAGGATATCCAGAGAAGCAGAATGTTTTCCATTTATACGGATAACAACGCTGTCAACAAGAACAACGAGTTTGGTCGTATGGTGACTTTGTTACTGGGCCATTTTAGAAATTGTCTTCAATGTAAATTGGTCAATAAGGATGGGGACATTTATGTCAATAGGACTGGGGATTTGGAGTCCTTTGCGAAGTATATCCAGCCTGCGGATGACTTGTCAAGGTGGAAGATTCACCAATGTACAGAGTTTCTGCGAAAATATTATGGCATTAGTCAGGAAAACATTGGTGGAATTGATCCAGGCCGGGTAGGTCAAAGTTAAATGATTAAAAATATATTGTGGGAACTTCGAAAAATATTCGGAATTTTAACGTAATCCTCATTCCAGGGGTTGAAGTATGCGAGTGGAGTTCCGCATTACTATGTTAAGGCATTCGATAAGGTACGTAAGGGCATTGTTAATTTATTTCACGACAATTGGAAGTATCTTAGACAGAAATTACTGTGTGTTTGATTTTCAGGTGAACAATTTCATCGATTCCCTTCGAATGTGTAGCCGCTGCTCTTGCTCTGATATAATTAAATTGCTGTCGTCGGTGGATTTGGATTTTGATTGTAGATCGACATCCTCGCCATTGAAATCCTCGAAAAAGCATTGCAGGTCCCACGTTCCGCTTAAAAATCAGTGCAAGCGCAGAAACAAGCTTTTGATTGAATAATTTTTAAATATTATTTGGCACGTGCTAAGTGTCTAAATTAATCATTACACAACTGATTGTTATTTAAAAATTATCCAAATTCAGATCCAGATTTCATCGTTCTACTTTTATTAGATTATGTCGCTTAAAGTTTATTTATGTATTTTTGTTAGTTTACAGAAGGCTATCATGAAAATTTAAATACGCCCATTTAAACAATTAACTTGATTTGTTCAGCATTAAATGATGAATTACATTTTGTTGCATGCTAAAAAAATAAATAGTCCAGAAATGCGCAAAAGCTTAAAGTTAAGCTCTGATAGTAAATGATAAGGCGTTGCACTTTTTTCGAAAAAATATACTTTTATTTAGGTATAACTGCGTATGCGTGCATAATTGTAAATAGAACTAGAACAATTAGCGCAAATTGTATGACCTGCGTTCTACCTCCGATTTTCGTGCAAATGAAAAGTTTTGGTAGCGATCAAAGTGCAACAAAAACGAATCAAAACGCATTACTCATAATTATTTATCTTAACTAAATCAAAATCCATTGATCTGATAAGAAGAACGTTGCAAATTGCATGTCATGAATTGATAAGGATATCGAAAAGGATTGTGAGTGTACATAAAAGCATTCAGCCATGTGAGACCATAACACGAACTGATTTATAACTTGTGACATGTCCTTTTAGCTAAAGAATTTAACTTTGGAGGAATGCGATGGACGCTGGAATCGTTATTGTTTTAGTGCTATTACCATGTGCAGTTTTGGCACTGGTTATCTTTGCGATTTTAAAACGTCGAGTGGTGGTATCAAAATGGTCTGCGTTTTTACGACTTTGCGGTACGTCTCCTGAGGAGGAGGTGATTGTGGAAGAGAATGATACTGAAAATAGAATTACTTCTGGAGGAGTTTCTCCCTCTCAATACTCGTATCAGATCGAAAATGAAGCCTACACTCCAGACATAAAAAGGGAAGACAAATTTACTCCCGTCCTTCCGGATTTGGTTAGTCTAGAATTTGATATTGTTGATCTGTCAGATGAAGACGCAATTGAGGAAACTGAAGAAAGTCACGGGGAAATATTACCTATAGATAATTGGATTTTAAACCGTCTGGAGGAAATCGATTCTGCTTCCAGTAACCTGCCATATGTATCACTTCCAGAACCAGGTGGTTCCAGTGAACTAAAACAAGATAGTTCACATTTTCATTTTTTCGGTGAAAAAACTTCCCATGAAACTACAGGAAGAAATATACAACCTCCCAATAAAAATAAAGATAAAAATTATGATGAAGACAAAGAAACTTTCAAAATTAAACCAGACGAGCCCACCTCTTCTTTTGTCGATCAAGCATTTAACAATTCTTCTCTTATCAATGATGAATTCTTTCGAAATGGGTGGATGTTAACATCTGTGGTGGATTCAGGTTCCATAACGGCGTCGACATCATTTTCGTCATTTCAACCTTCATCTTCTCCCAGGGAAGCCTTTCCATTTCAGGAATCCAGAAGAGAATTAACGTTCGTGGAAGTTAAAGAGAATAAAAATGGGCCGGACAATTTTTCCAAATATTCCCACGAATTCCCAGCCCTCCCTTCAGTCGAAATTCCAAAGTGGGTTGAAGACGTGCATTCAACGCCAATTAAGACTGTACAAGAAGGAAAGCCAGTAATTGATGAAATCAATTACACAATTTTGTCTTCAGAGAAGGAGAAAGAGGAACACCTTGAAAAGACGATAGAGATCAACAGGCAGATTTTAGAAATGCAAAAAAAACTTCGTGAAGATGTCAACCCTGAAGAGACCATTCGTCAAGTTCAAAATCTCCTCCTGCAACTGAATTTCTCTGCCGCTTATAAAAGCACCAAGTGCAAGTTAATCATAGGAGTAGACGCCACTCCTGCTGCTTCAGCTGGATACTGTGTCAATCTTCAAGAAAAGTCTTTACAGTATTACATCATTAAAAGGGAAGATCTTCCTTGGATCCTGAGGGATGAAAAGGATACATCTGAATTTGAAATGAAAAATTTCATTTTCGCTTTGACCCTGTGGGCCAGCGACATTTTGAAGTATAAAAAGTTCTCCATTTACACAGACAACTTTGCTCCAATTCAGATCAAACCGGAAAGTAGGTATGGCTCAAGGGCGGCGAAATTGTTGGAACATTTTATGTATTGTAAAGGGGCTGTGCTTATCAACAAGGGGGATGTTGTGGCTAATAAGTTTCGAAATTTGAAGTACTTTGCCAAATGCATAAAGCCAGCAGATGACTTGTCAAGATGGCATATTGATGACGCACTCGAGTTTCTCCAAAAGATGTATAACATTGATAAGGATAAAATTACGGGGACGCACTTTCTCTCAAAAGTATGCCGACAATTATTTGAAATGTGTTTTTAAAAGCATTTTCTGATTGTTTTTCTTCAGCTAATTAATTTTTAAAATTGTCATTTAGATCAATTATCCGTATTTGAAGCGGTGGTACGAAAAGACGGAAACTTATGAGAAAATGTTGGACATCGCCAAGAAGGTCATTGGCTCATATCATTGTTCAAATCCAGACTGTGCAAATCTGCTAAAACTTTCGCTACGAATTAAACGGAGGTGATAGTTTTCAAAACCTCTTAGTTTTTATGTATTTTTCTACCAACCTACTAACCCATCCCATGCAAAATTTAAATATTATACTGCTTAAATAAGGTGCGCGTGCGTGAGCGATGTTTACAGTTGTTGATTTTCGCACGATTACGACAAACAATGAAAGTGATATAGGTACTGATATGATGGAACGTTGTTTTTGTTATTAACAATATTTTATATACCTATACAACCTTTCATTTCAATAAGATACCTATGCCAATTCTGAGAAGTAACAAGTTCTCTTGGAAAATCACTAAATTCTTTGAATCCCTTTAAAAATAGAGCATTAGGAACTTCTTTGACTGGTGTAGAACTATCCTGATTTCGAACTGCTTTTATAACAATCATTTTGCGAATATAGCTTTAGTGTCACGAGCGTAAAATCATGTAATGCATTTATATTTTTATGTCCTTGCCCACATCCACAATTGTCGGATAATTTGCACATGTTTAAACTTTGTTGATAAGCAAGGGGTCCTTGAAAGATAAGCATTGCAAAGATAACTTTCTAACATGGTCATGTAGATATCCTCGCAAAAGATCATAGTGTGCATTTATAAATTCAAGTAGAAATGGAGCTTCCCATCCTAATTCCTATTGTAGTAGGACCTTGTGTTTTGATTTTGCTCATTGTTTTGTGCATTTTGTGGAACAGGGGTTGTTGCAAAGTTCGAAAAGAGATTGACTCAGATGTCGAAAACAATGAAAATAATGAAATCCCTTCACCCAAACAACAAAGTGCCAATGCCAATAAAGAGTTACCAGAAAAGACAGACATTGCTAAAGTGCACATTAAGGATGAAGTCAACAATGAGCGTAAACAGTCAACGAGAAATGCAATCGACAATGACAATGATTTCAAAGAATGTCAAGAAATTTACACGAAAGTAACTTCAACCATTCTTGGCTATCAAGAAAGTTTGCGTGGATCGAAACAGCCTGAGAGACAAGGGATGGTTCGAGATTCTCAAAACTTGTTACTCATTCTTTCCAACTTGGGCATACTTTCCACGTTTGAAAAGGAAGATGCCCACTTAATCATTGGAGTAGACGCCACTCCCCGAACGCAAGCTGGCTATTGTGTCAATCTAAGAAAGAAAACGCTCCAGTTTTACATCATTAAAGGGGACGATCTTCCTTGGCTCTTGAGAAACCAGAATAATCCCACGGAGTTCGAAATGAAAAATTTAGTGTTCGCTTTGACAGTTTGGAAAGAGGACATTTTAAACTGTCAAAGGATCCGCTTGCACACTGACAACTTTGCGGTGTCCAATCAAAACGAAAAGTATGGAAGTCGAGCGGCCCAGCTACTCAAGCACTTCACAAAATGTGAAGGAATCGTTGTGACGAATGAAGATAGCGTGGCGGTTAATCGTTTCAAAGATTTTAAATCTTTTGTGAAATACATCCAGGCTGCTGATGACTTGTCAAGGTATCATATAAAGGAAGCTATCAACTTCCTTAGGGATCTGTATGGTATACCTAAAGGGAACATTAGTGGAACACATGAAATCTCTGTAAAAAATATTTGAATATAAATGTTAACCATCAAACAAATTAATAAATAATAATAAATTTTTACTTTACTATACAAGAGCTACACAAACACCCGCAGACCTTGGTATAACCCGAAGTCATCTTATCAACAACTTCTGAACAAAGTTAATCCAACAATAATGCAGTTCCAGTGTTCCAACCTAGCCTGCTCAAGGCTTTTAACGGCGTCATTAAGAGTGAAGGATGTAAATCGTCAACAACTTCGATGGGCATGATGATCAACTCAAACAAATCGAGAATATTTCTCTGTGTAATATGCATTTTTTAAAATAAATTTTGTATTTTGTAAATGATTGAAGGCATTTTTAGTGATCTCTTATTTTGTATGATATTAGCAAACTTTTCACGAATAAATTCGTAAACCATTCATTTTTACCTACGCCTAGCTACTTCTATGTTATCAAATTATTTTATCATATCGCATGCATCGTCTTTTTCTTATTGAGTCCGTTTCTGGACAGCATTGATAAATTCCAGACACCTACCTGGGGTATGTACATTTTTCGACCATCGAGTTCATGTTTTTGATATCTTTTGAAGAGTCGGTATAAAAGCAGGTGCAGAAGAGCTGCTGATTTTGCTGTAAGTATTTTTGTGATGAAATTAACATGAAAATATTTTTGGACACATTTTACAAATTTAAAATGAAGTTACTGTTCAATGATACTTGTAATAATAAACATAAATTTTTCCTTCCTTCTGTTTCAAAGCATGTGTGAGCGTGAGTTCTCTTAATAATTGTTCTAAAATCCAGTTTTAACTTCCGGACCGAATTCCGAATTTATAAGATTATCTGGGAAATTACTGGAAACGTTAAAAACTAAGGAAGGTGTGCAATCATGGGGAATTCTCAAGGAAAAGAGGAAATGGAAATAAGCCCTTATGTAAAACAAATTGTTGAAGCTCGACAGAACTTAACGGGATGGCAGAGATTAAAGTTCATAGTTTCTCGGGAGTACGTGTAAAACTATTTGTAATTTCTTTTATGCTAAAAACGAACAGTTTTTGAAAAGGATCTAAAATTTCAGTGAATACGGAGCCCTGTCACCAGAAGTGCAGAGGGTTTTAACGGCGACTATGCTAGGAACTGTTATTGGAGGTCTTATCGGAGCAATGGGTCGGGGAAGGATAGCTTATCAGAACTTTTTTCGAAGTAATTTGCATGAAGCATTTCATACTCCTTTGGAAGCAAGGGTATGTGATCACATATTTTGACGATGTATTGTTACAAACATAAGGAAACATTATTTACAAATTCATTCTTGTTCGTTTACAGAGGAAGCTTCAAGATAGTGTGACTATAGGTATGGGATATGGCGCAGCCAGAATAGCTTGGCGGATTGGTTTATTCACAGGAATGTATATGTGAGTTTCCCTTAATTACGGGGAAATTTTTTTAAATGGAAAAATCTTATACTTATCCTTACTGATTTCAAATGTGTTCATATTTTTGCAGGACTGTGTCCACCGCTGTATCCGCGTACAGAGGAAAAATGGGCATTCTCGATCAAGTTATTGGAGCCGGTGTGGCAGGATTTCTTTATAAATTTCCACAAGGACCAAAGGCATCAGTATCTGGAGGACTTGTTGGTAGAAGCTTAATTCTTAAACAATTGTAACTTTTCTCAGTACAAATGCATTTCAGATTGTGACTAATTTTTTAAAATTATATTTTACAGGTAGTTGCTTAGGACTGTCTGCTGGATTGATAACTTTAGGACTGACAAAAATCACTGGTCAAACGATAGACCAAGCAAATATGCATTTTTACCATAATCTAGCCAAAAAAGAGGAAAAAGAGACAGCATCTGTACGAGCCACAAGAAAAACGCTTCAAGCCATCGATCCCGTTACAGAGCAGGGCCAGCGAGAATTCACTGAATTATCTCGTTTCCACGATAAACTTCTCGCGGGCTTAGATCCACATAAAGACGAACTACAATCAATTCCAGAGGAAATATCTAGTCAATCTGAGAATTCATCGGGGTCAAACACAGCTCCAGTTTCAGGACTAAATTCACAAACTAGTAGTGTCATAAGTATAGTTAATCCTAAAGAAGTTGTTAGTAAATTAGAGAGTGCTGTAAATAAAACGTAGTTGAATGAATTTCTAGATAGATATATGTATTATTATAAAAATGAGTTAGACGATAAATATTGCCTTAGACCTTAGTGGTATTAGAGTGGATTTATGAATAAAAGTTTATTCCATACTTTAAATTGCTCTAAACTGAACTATCCAGTTAATTATAATTAATTAGACGCGTGATTTTGTTTTTTAAATAGAAAGACGGTATCATAGACCGGAAAAATGCAGCTCTTGCCTATCAAGCGAGCTTAAAGCATATTTTAGATTGTTTTTTTGCTTCATATATCAAACAATAAATAGAAGTTATGATGACTGCAAAGATTTCTTCACATTTTAACTATCTACTTATGATTCTCAATGAAGGAAGACAAATGAAGACCGGAACTGTTGAAATTGTTTGAAATCCTTTGGTAACTTTGATTCCCACCCTATGCGATATTCTCTTCAGAGTCTCTGGATTTTGTTAGGCGTTTAGCACCCCGGTTAGGAGGGCCTTTGGGTTTGGCGAACATAGGCCGATTTAAACTTTTTGTGGGGTGGAGTTCTTCGCGGAGAAATTCTTCTGTTAGTTCTTTAGCACAATCCACTTCCAACTGGAATTTTTAAAAGGATGTTAACAAAGAGAAACTTTGTGGCTGTAGAAAATCAAAATTACAAAGGGTTTTTTATAAGCTCACCCTTTTTTCCATAACGAGACCTATTTGACTTTCCAATGCAGCTATCAAAGGCGCTATAAAACCAATTAATCCCCCATTGTTGAAACAAGTACGAAAATAAAGAATTTCCGAACACACCAAAACTTTCCAAAAAGTCGCCTTCATGTGTGTGAGGAAAACTAAATAGATGGTATCGCGCATTTGATTCTGGAACTCTATTCGGTAAATCTTGTACATTTGTATCGGCCGTGCTTGCTAAGTCAAT
>JAHZNA010002321.1:0-36557 GCA_027743935.1 Sinodicranocentrus sp. ZH6
CAGCGTCAAAAAACAACCGTCTTATTTACATTGTTCAGACTGTATATTGCAATTTGCAATTCATATCAAATAGTTTTCGACTGCCATGTTTCACATTGGGGTCAGTGGTCTCCATGTGATGTGGACTGTGGAAGTGGTGTCATGACAAGGGCAAGGACCGTTCTGCAAGAGTCAAGAAATGGAGGGAAACCTTGTCCATCTCTTATCCAGAAGCGTGGGTGTCTGGGAACTAGATGCCAAAAAAGTTTTAGCAGTTCTATTGAAGGTATGCATCAACATCATCTTCTTTGAACTATATAACCAATGCATTTTATTCTTAATGCAGTTAAATACGCAAATTCTGCTTGAACGATGTGTATTTCCATTGGCGATTCTGATGTTTTTATTGCAGTTCACATTGTTTAATTATGAAATTCTTTACTCTTAAACTAACAAATATTGTACAAATATTTTATGAAAAAAAAACAATCTTGACTACAAAATCGACTTCATAAAGAAAGCTTTATTGTTTTGAAAAGTAAACCTGTGTATTCATGATCATATCCTCCATAATGATCCATTCTAGACGAATGTGAAAATATGCATGCATGCATATTATACAGTTAATGTTTAAGTCTTATGCATATTTGACTCTAAAACCTGATCGAATCCTTTTACAGAGACAGCCATCATTTTACCAGCGGAATACAGCTCAAAGCGTAGGCGAATCGAAGGAAGTGACATTACCCGGAATTTGAGACTTCGATATTTGAAAAATGCTGACAGGGAGAGATCCAAACCGTAAGCTTACTTTTAGTGTGCTGTCCTTCATTAAATATTTAGTAAAGAAAGTAGCAAAAGAGTGGAAGTGCAAAGAAAAGAAGTGTCCTTAATGTCAAGAAGACGCGGTCGTCAACGTTACACGTATATGAACCAAAACAAGAACATACCTATGAACTAAAAAAAAGCTTCTACGTCTACCCTCTATGAACGCTTAAAAACTAACGATAAGATCCCTACTGCCTCTGCTCTCCAAAAGGTTTTTATCATGAGGACTTAGTGCTACCATGAAGGTAAAACTTGACTGGGAGGACAGAGGTGAGTGAAATTTGATATGACGCAGCTTACACAAGCTATACTCCTTGTATTCCTTAAAACCATCTAAAGAACCCATTCTACAAAATAACATTTTTTCTTGCTTCACGCATGATTTCCATCCGTCACCCCGATAAATTTGTTCGATGTTAAACGATATCGATTGCGCCTGTAAAATACATAAAATACATATCATTCACACTTCACACACCTGTACAATTTACTGCTAACTCTACGTGTATAGTTAAACTTGATTGTCGGAGCAAACGCCTGTAAATCGGCTTATGTTGTTATGTAGGAAATCATTTTAGTATTGTAGGGTACAAATGGTACAATGCCAACTAGGTATAATGGTATATTCATGTATGATGTAATTTTTAAATACTGAATTATGGATCAAATATTTTTTTCTAAACAAATCGTGCCTGCTGCACCTGCGTTTCTCAAACGGATTCTGGAAAAATAATAAACTCCTCTGCCGCTGATGATAATGACGACGAGAAGGTACTGCGTGGAATTTGAAGTCATTCGATCAACTAAGGCGTGTAAAGCTCTGGAGAGTTTTTTCAGCCTAAGAGAAGGTAACGCCTCTTTGAACAATAAAGCATGACATCATATGCATCCACTTAAATCTATACATGGTACTTCATTTGTGATATTGTGATATATAAAGGTGCACTGATTGCCTAAGACTACATTATATAACTTATAAGATATAATAGCATGCACTCACAACAACATATTTTATGGAACCGGTCAACACAACTTCTGTTAATGTACGACGTCAAGGATTTTATTTTTTACAACCGAAGCAACACAACAACTAAAGAGAAATCAGCCTTCTCGTAGTTTTATCACTTCTCCGTACCCTTTACTTATCAGTAGGAAGTTTCTTAAAAAATATTTTGGTACATCTATGGTCCTTGGTGGACCGAACGGCTGGAGGCTCTGTCGACAATCAGCCTGAATGAGCATCCGCCTTTATCCGCCTTCTCAAGACTTTGGCATTTACTAGTGTTTCTTTGGCGTTGGCATCCTTTCTTATGGTTTTCATCTCTCCTAGTATTTGAAGGCATTTTAATTGCGACTGCATGCATGCAGTCATGTTTAATGATGATGTTTGCGCACAACTTACAAAGAATCGTGCTTTATTCTCTAAGGATGCTTTTTTAACAATAAGTTCTGATCAGTTGCAAAAATAATTACATACTACAAAATTCCAAGTACGCAACCCCTTTTTAGACATACTTCCAGGTTGAAATTGAACGCAAGGAAAATATACATGGCAGTCGATTTGCACACTGTTTTCTTTGTTTCGTGCTAAAGCTCCCTGTTTTGCTTTTTCATTGAAAAATATTTTCGGTTGAGCCAAGCCAGAAAAATGTCAAACACGTAAAGACTCATTGGTGTTTTGGATTGCAGTGAATGTCAACACAACAGCGGAGAAATGAATTCATGAATGATTTTTTGTTGTTGCTTCATGAAGCAAGCAAGATGTTTCTAATCTTAAAATTCTCAAAATATGTCTACTCTCGCAGCAAAGACGTCCATCGGATCGGGTTGTTGGGATCCATTCTTAGAACACATCTGGTTTCATGACTCAATGCTTAACGTCAAACTTGAACTTCTAGAAATTCTATACTAGACCTTCTGCATTGCATTGATTGCATGAATGCTGATTCCATCCTTTGTTTTAGTGTAATAAGTATCTGTCTCCATTTAATCATGAACCTATAGATTTGGCTCCACTAATTCCCCGTTGCTCTTAGATGAAAGAAGTAAATTGAGCTAAATATGTTGTATGGCACACTGGCATCCATACTTAAACGTGATGATTTTATGCACTGATTTTAAAGATTTTTTTGTCTTAAATTTGTCAGGAAATCGAGTTTGTGCATTATGTGAGCCAGAAGCTCAGCGATCTTATGCAGACTACCGATGTGTTGGCTCAGGAGGAGAAAACGGTTTTTCAACGCGGTTTTCAAGTCTGCGGGAACCCTCCTGCCATGGGAAATGGAAATACATGCATTCCAACTCCACTTGTACTTGTTTAAGTGGTGCCGACTTCATTTTCGTTTAAAATAGTTACTTCACAAAAAAACATTTGAATACATGTTTTCAAGATAGAGTAAGCAAGAATGTCGTTGTTTTTGTGGTGTTCATATGATGATCATGATGATAATCCAAAAAGATAATAGCAGCACAGTGTACTTATGACTCCGTGCACCCAATCTTAATCTTTCCATCCCAGTGGCATCGTCTTCAAGTGCTCATTTAGATACATACATAATATCATTCATTTCATAATCACAATATTGTTTCTATTATTATAAGATACGGTTCAAAAGGCTCAACAGTTATATGACAGCTTAAGCTTTACGCTACACTTTAGACACTGGATAGAAACTTTTGATGTTTTTTGCCTACTCATTTTTTCATGTTTGTAACAAACATACAATGCCTGGCTCCTAAGACGACCTCATGCAGAGACGGTGAAGGGTGACGTTAATTAATGGATTTGAATGAAATGATTCCAGAAAATAGTGCGTCTATAATAATGTAAATGTAATATGTTGCCATGTATTACTGGTTTGTTTCCTATTAATACCAGGATCACGGTTTTAATTTTTGTTGTTTGTTGCTTTCATATGAATTAGACTCGGACTCACCACACAACTTACTTACATACACTAAATTCACAACAACACAAGGAAAATTAATGATTCTTGGTGTAGAAAGGGTAGAATATTTAGAAATTATGCAACATAAAATTTCTCTCTGTAATAAAGTAAAACGTCTCTCTGAAATGAGACAAACTCATTGTGGTAGTATGAATGTGTAGGCTAAGAAAGCTATAGTTAACAGCCTTAGAATATAAGACTATCAGTTAAGTAGTTTACTATCTTTCATTAATTTACACATGTGCATTTTCATAATTTAACTATCTCCTTAGAAATTAGAGCTATGTGCACACAGATAATAAACCGAAATGTGTACTTCAACTAAAAGGAAACGTTCAGAAGATATGCGAATGTTCAAACATCGATCGTTACTTCTACCATGCCTCTTTTGATCCTTTTGACCAATACATATATTGTCATCATTCCTCTTAGCACGCCTTGTTTAAATGGGACAGCCGTTAAATGCCAGTAACCAGCACCAAACACAATTAGTTTAATTTTTATATGCATTTGAGTGTAATAAGTTTAAACTTTCACTTTATTCAGGAACATGGACTAGAAAATAATTGAAATACTACAGACACAAAAATTACGACATGAATAGCGAATCACAGATTTTGCCTAAAGTAATGATCTCGTTAAAATTTAAGCAGAAAGTAGATACTAATTTTACTGCATAATGGAAATGGAAACTTTTATGGAAATTTTTTTGTACACTACTTGACAATACACTTTTAACTTGAAATCTGGTAGCCCCCCTTATCGAACGAGACTTACAAATATTTTGCTAGCTAATCAAATATGATTGCATACAAATAACTATTCTACTTTAGACATGAGACATATAATATGGCACAATCGCGGTATACAATGTTCCTTATAAAGGCAGTCATGTTGCTAGCAAATTGCAAACCTGCTGAAAAAAGGCATTATAAATGGGTCTCGGAACAAACATGTATTGTTTTGTATTGCAATGTTTCTGTAATTGTCTGTTTTGAAAGAGCGTTCAACTTAGTATGAAAAAACCAGAAACACCTCAGATCCTTCAGCCCTGAAATTATCGGTTCGAATATCAGCATACCTATTTTATCTTCTTAGAAACTTAACTACAAATAGATGCAATCCTGATTATTCGGAGAACATTTGACTTAATTATTTACAACTGGTAAAAGTTTATACCGCTTGAGCTAAATATTTAAAATGATCATACACGATTAAGATTACTGATATACAAATTCTTTAACTCTGTCTTCGGTATATTTTCGAATAAGGCGGCTCGATTTTGACAGTCACCTTTCTTAACCCAATGACCATAAACGCGGAAAGCACAATTGTCAACAACCTGTTGTCACAAACATAAATACAAGTTAATAATGTTATCTCCTTTGCTACAGACAGACTACTATAACTAGCAAATCATACAAAAATTACTTTTCTGAACGCTTTGATGCGGTATGGATCAACAGCCGCGGAACTAATTGAAAGTGGCTCAGGAGTATTTTTGAGACGTTGAATGCGCACAGCACATCTGACACATAAAATCGCGAATCGAAATGACTTCCGAGCATCAAATGCTTTGATTTCACAGTGCTAGAGAGTTAATAGAAAAAAATACTAATAGTCCCATATTGATTACACAACAATCAACAGAGATATACATATATGTAGCTCACCACGACTTGAAAAAATTCATGCCGAAGAGCCTCATTAACAGTTATTCTTTCGGAAGCATCGACAACGAGTAGTTTCCTAATTAAGTCCTTAGGTGTTTCTATCAAAATATATTCGACAGTTTATCAATTACAAACTATTTTGCTCAAGAACCAAAATGGAAATATCAAGTAACTTAATCAAGTACATAAAGTAAATGCAAGAACTTTTATATCATCTACCTGTAATTCCATCCCATTCGGGAGATGAAAATGAATATTTTCCTTCCATGATATTTCTTAGCATAACCATTTGTTTACGGTGCCAAAATGGCGGGCATCCAACTAATCTATCAAATTAAAAATAATAAGATGCTACAAACTAGGATGATTAACCAGGAAAAATAATTTTCATATTGTTTGACAAAGTTACTTACAATGTATACATAATGACACCACAGGCCCACCTATAAAAAATAAGCGTGTTGGGGTCATTAATCGTGCATCAATAGAAGTAAAAATCATTCGAGTAATTCAAATGGCTAATATAGCTAATGCACATCAAGCGTTTTGAGTACAACCAGCAGAATAGAATGAAAATACAAGCGAAACCCAAATTCTAAAAGATACTAACACATCTACGGACTGGTTATATCCGGGAGCGTCCTCATACATTGCTGCTTTTAACAGCTCCGGTGCTAAATAACCAGGTGTTCCACAAACCTCTACATGCATATCCATGTCATGTATACCCCATCAAGTAAAAGATTATGGAAGAAACATAATGACAAAAATTGAAGAATGACCAACACCAACACAGCATTCACAGGACCACATGCAAATACGATTTAAAAGTTCAACATTAATATAACATCAAATAACTACTGAGAATCTGAATTTAACGTACATGTCAATTTTTTGATCATATCCATCAGCAAGTTCAAACATGTTGCATCTAATCATTTCTGGTGCTAAATACCCTGGTGTTCCGAAAAGATCTAAACGAATTTTCCAACTCCTTCATTATCCGCGTAATTACCAAAGTATTTTTAGATTTAGATTTCTACAGTGTACTATATCACAGAGGTTTTCAGATTAAACGTGACACTACATGAACTAACAATATTACATTGCTGACTAAAACTTAAACCGATCTTTTCTTGCATCACATGTTCAAATAATGGATTAGACCAACTTTAAGACCATCATAATGGTCAACGTGATTACCAAACAATTTTTCGTCCGATTGAAGAACTTTTGCAAATCCAAAATCCGTTAGTTTTACATTAAAGCTGTCATCTAAAAGAATATTTTCAGGTTTCAGATCGCGGTGGACAATACTTTTACCATGGACATAGTCCAGAGCTTCAAAAAGCTGCTTCATTATATATCTAAAGTTTCAAATGGACAGATTAGCTGAATATAGCTTCAAATCATAACTAACGCAAAATATTCTTTACCTAGTCTTTTTCTCCGATAATGTAACAACATTGGTTAAATAATCAAACAATTCGCCATTACGGCACAGTTCAAACACCAGAAAAATAAATGTATGGCTTTCAAATACGTCATGAAGTTCGACTAAAAGAGAAAGAAAAACTGGCATTGATGTCCTTTTCTTCCATATTGTCTTAAAAGTAGACTTACTAATATATGGATGTCCTGCTACCAATCGAAGAATATGAACTTCACTTAGAGTAGATTCCCGTACAGTGTGAGCATTGTTATCTTCATTACTTAGATCTATGATTTTAGCAGCGTACTCTCTGCCTGTTTCCTTTTCAACGCAGCGCCTGACTGTTGAACTAATACCTCTGCAAATATGTAATGAGTATTCGGCTACCATATTAAATTTTCTTTCTAAATTATTGACATGAATCGCTTAATATATAATATTTCAAACCTTCCAAGCACTTCCTTAGGTTCATATTTTGCGTAAAATTCCTTTGCTGCGTCTTGATCTGGTAGGACATCGTCATTTTCATCCCGGGCCATTTCGGAAAGTAATGTTGATCAGCGCAAAAGTTCTTAATCAAATTGAACTTGTTGCTAGACTATGTCGAAAATTATACAGCATCACCGACTCTGCAATAAGCAATCATAGCATACAATTTAACGAACTTTAATTAAACTGGTTTTACGTTCATCAACAATTTTTAACACTAGTACTTAATTACATTGCAATAGATTTACCTCATCATTCCCTACTGGATTCAATTAACACAGGTTGAATGAGTTAATTGCGGCAAGGTTGACAACTTTTAACGTCCAAAATAAGTGCAAGAGAAGGGCACTGAAGGCCAATTAAAGCTACTACTATCAGCCATCAAGTTCCTTAAACGTAGCTGGTAGTAGTGTAAACACCCTGAAATTGAAAAGAAATAAAACCTTTAATTGTAATATAAACAATACAAATAATACTAAAAAATATATTTCTTGTTGTGATGAGTTGTATGTGAACTAATAAAGTTTACTTGCTTTAATATAAAAAATACATAATATATGCCTGAAATCAGTAGCAGTTATATAAACTAAAAAAAGTAACAATGAAGTTGAAATGGCTATATATTTATTCGATTGAAAATAAAATAAAATAAAATGATCATACAACAATAACTAATGATCATGCACAACAAATCATACAAACTATCCCTCTCTCCAAGAAAAAGAAAGTATTATGCAGCATAAAAATACTTTCTATCATATAAGAATGACGAAATAGCACGGATTTGCGATTGCACTGTTCGGAAAATAAAAGAATGGTTGATCAAGTACATAGATATTCAAAAAATATATGCATATCATATGACATATAAGTTCTGATGACGGTGTACTGACAATGAGCCAAAATCTGAGCAAATGAGTAATTCTTCACAACTCATGGCTCAAAGCTTCAGACATCAGACAGAGAGATAGTTATTACACATGTCAACAAAACTTTGAACGGGTGGCTAAATGTCAAACTGGAAAACTGCCCAAAATATTCATAGTATCTATTCTCTGCAGAAAACGTTCATACACAAAACCAAACCAACAACGTCAAGCAATGGCTAAGGTTACTTTTCAAATCAAAGAAGAAATACTCTAAATAACAAAAAAATATGGCAAACCTTTGCCATTTCGAGAAAACAACCAAATACACAAAGTTTATTCCTATAAATAATTGTAAATAAAAAACTTAAGTAGATTGTAGATTAACTAAATAACCGCATACCATTGAAACCAAAATTAATGCTAATGGTAACACTAGCAAATAGCAATAGCAGTCAAATCTGGATTCCTACTGTTGACTGTTAATGGCTAGTTATCAAAAGTTGACTATGTAAAAAATCAAATAGCACCTTTCGAAACGTACAAAAGATTTACTTGTAATTTGCATGCTATCAGCTGGGAAAAGTAGCACCTATTTAGCTATCACTCACACGTACGTCAATACAAAATAGTTTCCTCGGAAAGAAGAGTGCGAATCCGAAGATCCCATTCTCGCAAGATTAAGAAAAACATCTGATTGAATGAAAATACAACGGGTCCAATTATAGCAAGTAGCACATATGTAGTTCTATCTATGAAACCACATATCATGCAGGCGCAGGCAGAATGTTGTTGCCATACCCTACAAGCATATGAGAAGAGACAAGGTTGCGAAAAAAAACCTGCCTGACAGATAAGTGCCTGAAAATCTGAGAAAAATAGATTCTTTGTTCTATGAGGTCCCTAAATTCCCTACACTACACCCATATAAAAAATAATTTATCATCAATTCAATAATGGCGTATAGTCGTTAAATTAAAAGATAAGAGATATTTTGAAATCATGAGAAATGAAGTATATCATCTATCTAAATAATTTGAATTTCAAAAGGTCAGTTGGTTAAGTTAAAGACTGCCAGAAGCCAGAACTTCAGTCAGATGCATTGTATAATTTTGAATTTCTTCGACTATTCTGTAATTAGTATTTTATTGCCTTTAGAATATTATTAAATGACTGTTAATCGCAAGTCGCCCCATTCTGTCATAAATTATCTTTATCTAACGTCGTGATTTTTTTCTTCGAAAACCAGAATCCCGTATTGTTTTAACACAAATTCATACTCTAGATCGAGCTATTGCCTATCCATAACCACGTATTAAAAATTAGCTCTTATCTTCCTTAAGTGAAATATACCAACTTAAACAAGGCTTTTTGAGATTTCCCTTCAACCGAAAACTTCTATCTCATCGTCTCAGCGTCAGTTTTTATTCGCTCTAGATCTTCGGGGATCTGCTAAAATAAGATTCCAGTCATAATTATCCACCATAGTTAGCTAGTTTAGTTTCAGGATCCTCGGCAAATTTCATACACTGCAGTGGTGACGTGATGACGGAGACTGGAGACGGACGGAACATTTATTAGTTGTTCCTTCCATTAATTATTAGTTTTCTTTTCAAGGAGATTATACATTTCTTACTCATTTCTTACTCACTCACTCATCGATTCCTGTTCCCGTTACGTGTTTGCTTGAAAGGGTAAATGCATTTTTAAATATTTTTCAGACTGATGATGAGTGAGGCGTAGTAACAAAGACGGTTTTATGTAAATGTCATGCAATGCAAGTATCCAGCCAGCCCCATATTTCAATTCAGCATGTAGAAGTAGAAATGCAATGAGTGGACTTTTGACGAGTTGGATTGAAAAATGAATCGGGACTTTTAGCTACTTAAGTATCATTGAAAGAACTCGCTTTGACCCAGAAAGGGAAGAAGCCGCGAAATTTGACAAATCACATTAAAATTTTCCATGTGCTATTGGTTTACAGTTTACATTGTAACAACTCACACAAGCATGCGTGCTGGTTGCACTTGTATTATTGCGTTGTAATGTGAAAATCTTGCTTGTCAACCGGAATTTTTAATTATAGTTGAAATTAATAATCACCAGAAGTTAATTGCTTAATTGTTTACAGTAGTGGGAGTTGTTATAGTGGCTAGTGGCTGGTTTGGACAATCTGATAATTCAAAATGGGGAAGAAAACCAAAGTTGGGAAACAGCGCAAAGATAAATTTTATCATTTGGCTAAGGAAACAGGTAAAAATTCTTTTGTCCTTGTGTTATAAGCTGACTTTCATGTTTTCATAGCTAAAAAGATTATAATTGATAATTAGTGCTACATATTGATGTTTTGGTTGTTGGTTGCTAATGTTTGTTGATTGTTGATTTTGGCCATTGTCAATCATCAATTGTGGGACTTGGCGCTGCTGTGATACTTCTTGACGTAACTTTAATCTTGTTTGTTACATTAGGTTACAGGTCCAGAGCAGCCTTTAAATTAATTCAGTTGAATCGAAAATTTGAATTCCTCCAAAAATCGAGAGTTGTGGTTGACTTGTGTGCGGCACCGGGAGGATGGATGCAAGTAGCTGTGGAGCACATGCCTGTATCGAGTTTAGTTGTAGGTTAGTACACATGTCGCGAGACACTATACCTAAGGCTTAAGGAATTCAAATGTTTTAATATGCGGTTAACAACTTTATTGAGCCATTTTCCAAGGATGAATGAAGAAATATTTAAAATATTGAAAAGTAAATTAAGGTTAGTTAAGACTCCATTGAAATGTTTCCTTATTATTTTAAGGCGTGGATTTGTTCCCAATAAAATCTATAAATGGTTGCATTGGTATTACGGAGGACATAACCACACCAAGATGTCTTCAGCTGTTAAAGAAGGAATTGAAAACATGGAAGGCCGATGTTGTTCTTCATGACGGTGCACCAAATGTCGGACAAAACTGGATACATGATGCATACCAGCAAAACTGCTTGACACTTAGCGCCTTTAAGTTAGCCACAGACTTACTAAGACCGGGCGGGTTTTTTGTCACTAAAGTATTTCGTTCAAAAGACTACAACTCCCTCATATGGGTTCTCAAGCAATTTTTTCGAAATGTATTTGCAACAAAACCAGCGGCGTCCAGAACAGAATCGGCGGAAATATTTGTCGTTTGTAAAGGTTACCTTGCTCCAGCAAGTATAGATCAAAAGTTCTTAGATCCTAAGCATGTTTTTGAAGACATTGATCTTCCAGAAGGAAAAAAGCAATTGCAACAACTTTTAAAGGAAGTTGGGTGAGCAAAGAAATAATAATACATATTTAAATTCAAGTGTTAGCGTATAAATTGCAGAACTAGTACAATTTGATGTGTATTCTTAGCAAGAAGAAGAAAGCTGAAGGATACCCAACCGGAGAAACGCTCTTGTATCGGCCAATCACTGCGACCGAATTTATTAAAAGTTCAGATTACATAGAGTTACTCGGGAATACCTCGGCTGTAAGTTTACAACCATTGTGCAACTGGTATTGAACATGTATATTTAATGTGAGTATTAAACACATTTTTTGGAATGTAGATTGAATTGGATGAAGAATGGATTGCAAACAACTCTGCAACCAATGAAGATATTAAGGATCATTGTAGGGATGTTAAAGTTTTAGGCAAAAAAGAAATCAAGAGTCTTATACAATGGCGAAAAGTACTCAGGTAGTATAGTGTAAATATAAATAGAAAAATTAATATACAATCACTGTCTCTAATGTAGGCTCTTATTTGTTCGTGTTTCAGAGAGAAGCTGGATCAATATTTGAAAATTAAAGCTGGTATTAAGGAGGAAACGGATGTGCCAGGCGATTCAAACGTACAGGAAGTTGACGATGAAAGTGACACAGAAACGAAACTGAACGATGCCATCGCAGCTGTGAAAGAGCAGCAGTTAAAGGAAGACAAGCGTAAAAAGAAAAAGGTTTTAAAGGAACGGAAAAAGGTTCAAGAGAAGACGAATTTGGAAATGATTATACCTGGGGATGTTGGCCCAACTGACACTTCTGGGGATTCACTCTTCGCCTTGAAGTCTATTAAGAGTATTGATGATGTTGATAAGCTTATCGTTAAACCCGCATTACCAGAGGTGGATGATGTGGTGGATGAAGATGATGCCGAATTTATATATCAGCGTCATCAAAGTCGTCTGATCCGCTACAACAAGAAAAATCAAGTTTTGGACAGTAGTGGAAAGTTTTATCGGAACTCGGATGAAAATGATGATGGTATCAAGGACGATAATGAATACAGCGACGAAGATCCAGATTTAGATAAGGGTTTAGGAATTGAGGGTGACGATGACGATGAACAACTTTCATTGGAAGAAGCGGAAGTTGACATGGACAAAATAGCACCATTACTAGAGAATCATCTTCTGACTGATCTAGATCCGTCTAACAAAACACAGAAGAGACTGAAAAAGGTTGCTATGTGGTTTGATAAGGTTTGTTATATGATATAATCTGAATATTTGATGTTTGTAATAATATGGTATAGTTATATTGTTCCTTTCTAAAAAAGTCACTGCACATTTTGTCTTTTTGTTAGGATATTTTCAAAGATATTGACGAAGAATCGGATGAAGATTTCGAAATACAGAATTTAGCAACCTCTTACCAGAAGAAAGGAGCTAAGGTGCATGGACTAGACCAAGCGTCTGCCAACCAACGTCCTCTAGTAAAAGAAAAGAAAGAAAAAGGGTCTAAGAAACGAAAATCACTAGATAACCTTGACGAAGACGACGACCTTGAAGTAGTGCCTGCCTCTGCTCCAAGTAGATACCAAAACCAAATACCTTTACAATTTTACTCGCTAAGCAATATACTGATTAAAATACGTTGTATGTGTAACTATTTAACAGGAACTAAAAAGTCAAAACTTGACCCAGAAGGACTTGCCCTTGCCACAGTTATGGTACAGTCTCAAAAGAATAGACGGGATTTGCTGGATGAGGGCTGGAATAAATATGCATTTGCAGATGAAGGCTTGCCGGATTGGTTCATCGAAGATGAAAAGAAGCATATGAAGAAAGAACTACCTGTTCCCAAAGAGCTTGTGGATCAGTACAGGGAAAGCCTGAAGGTAAAATCAGTACAGTATTAATTGTATCTTAAGTATCTTTTTGAATTGTTAATTGATTACTATTTTTTGGTATAGGAAATCAACGTTCGTCCAATCAAAAAGGTCGTTGAAGCTAAGGCTAGGAAAAAGAAGCGTGCATTGAAGAAAATGGACAAAGCGAAGAAAAAGGCAGAAGGTATCCTTGAAAATACCGAAACCACGGATGCTGAGAAGGCTAATCAAATTAAGCAGTACGATATTAATTTTACTTTATTTATTGGTTGACGTTATTTATTCATTTTATTTACTGCAGTTTCATATACGCGGAAAGTTTAAATTATATGAATCGAAATGAAGCAACAGAAATGATGCAAGTCATATTCATGTATACTTTTACAGGCTTTACAAAAAAGCAACTGGCCACAAGAAGAAGGAAGTAACTTATGTCGTTGCTAAGAAATTTACTAGTGGAAAACGAATGAAACGCCCTGCAGGAGTTAAAGGGCCAATCAGAGTAGTGGATCCTCGCATGAAAAAAGATCTTAGGAAAATGAAAGCCATGGGGGGTAAAGGAGGAAAAGGTGGAAAGAAAGGTAGTAAAACTGGAGGAGGCAAAGGTAAACCTAGGAAAGGAGGAAAAAGGTGATAATTGGATACTTTTTGTGACTTTGTTAAGGTTTTTAACATTTTGTTGAATTTAAAATGAAAGCAAATTATATCGTTCTAAATAAACAGATTCGCTTTTTATAAAATCGACTCAATGTTTTCTTTCACAATATCACAGGATGTGTCTTTATTTCAAACTACTTGCATCAATAAGTATGTAGGTATTGTGTACAAATAAAAAAAGCTACTTGTACAACGACATTATTGTTTAAGGTCATATTTCTTTAGAAGCCATGTACGTTACGGAGAATAGTGAAAAATTCTATTCATGATAATTCAACTTGAGTGACTGAATGAGCTACAAAGGTGTGCAATTCAACAAGGATTTATTACTATAATTATTGTCATACATGTGATGGATGCAAAAAATTATGGATAGTGAATGGACATGCTAAAGTTGGTTTGCTATCGTAAACTCTATCGAGAAATGTACGTACAAACGTATCCTAGTTTTTGGCCAAGAAATATCTAAGCATGTAAAAATTAATATGGAGAATTAGTGGTGACAATGATTTTCCCGAATTGGCATGTTGAATAATTTGTCAAAATGTTTGTCATCAAACCCACCAAATCTTTTATATTGTCAAAATGTGTATTGTATTCATAAAAATACACTATTTCACGCAAGTCTCAAATCAGCGTTCCTTTCACATGTCATATAGGTTGTCGTTGGTTTAATTGGTACGGTTTAATTTTCTCATGTATAAGGTGTATGTAATGCTTCTTTTCGTCTCAAAGTCTTGAATGAATTTGGAAGACTCAAAACTTTTTTGATACTTGCATACTTATTTTTCTCTCGGCTCATCGCAACATGGAAAAATTGTGTGCTATGAAAACGACGAAAACGTGTGTATATTTTCCTAAACTGGTGTGTCTGTGTCTACTATAATATACTACTCGATATCATAAAAGTATAACTGCAATTTAGTCCCTTTTGAATAACCTAGTAACGGCTTCACATCTCAAGACTGCTTTGATAAATTTGACTAGATTTTTTGTTTACATACTCTTAGACATTTTATGTAAAACTGGACAAAGTAAGTTAGCGGCATCTGGGACCTCCAGGCATCTTCAGGACCAAGACATTTACAGGATCTATTTAAAATATCAGCGTCAAAGGCGTTTACGGCAATTTACTTGAAAGAGAGTTTCCGAATTTAATTTAAATGACTGGCAGGAAAACTCCTCTTAACATGAATACCAGATAGATAAGATTTGGGGAGGGGAAGCTGAATTTATTTGAATCGCATGCATTAAACTTTATACCTGAATGTTTTTAGAGGATGGGGCAGCTAGTTTACAGAAATGCAGTAGGGATGGTGTGCTAGTGCAAATGTGAAGTATAATATAATACTATGTATGAAATATACATGCTTAATCTGAGTTCTCTCTAAAACATCGTGAAATGTGAAACAATTGCGCATCCCCAAGACTAGGCATTCCCTCTGTTGCGTTGAGGATGCAAAGTCTACTCATACTCGGAGAAAATAAAATACACATTTAAGGATGGGTGTGCAGTGCAGTGCATTATACCACTGTATATCTACATGCAGAATATTGCTGTTTAGGATGGAGTGGATGGACTAGAGCTGGCAGGGAGTAGCTTTTTGTAACAAAATATCGCATATTACGTGCATCTCACCACATCCTAGATCTTGAGTTTGAAGTTAGGTAAAGGTATAGAAATAAAATAGAAATGTGAAGATATGCATGCTGGAAGTTAGAAGCACTACGCATTATCTGAGTATGTACCTAAAAGACCTAAATACACAAATCTACGTACTATTATAATATACTTCTTTCTGAACTCTTATATACTTCACGTATTCGATTTTTAACATTAAGACTGAATCTGTGATAATATCGATGTGGAATGGGGTATCCTGAACTTAATATTGCTGAAGTCTGGCACTGTCATGTTTGTTACAAGAATTGAAGAACCAAATGACACATATAATGTAGGTACGTGTATTCCTTCTCATGGATCGCGCATATCTAGTTGCGCTGGGAAAATAAAGCTTTTAAAGTTATATAACTAAATGGCTAAAAAAACAAAGCATACAGTCGTTGGGTCAGGTCAGGTCATCAAAGGTCTGTCTGTGATCTTTAAAATCACCCCATGTGTAGCCTAATTGGCCAGATTATTAAGGTTTATCTATGCAAGCTTCATGTTCCGATCGTGTTTGTCTAAAGTGAAGCGACTGAAATCATTGGATTTGAATGAAACTTGGTGTGTGGTGTTACATTTAAATCTGGTATGGATAGAGTGAATGGCTGGATTTTCCAGTGAATTTTTAAACGGTCCACTCTCTGACTTTTGAATATAAATGCTGCTAGGTAAACTGATAAGTTGACTTATGAAATTTGGCACTCGCGTATCTATGGCAAGCTACAAGCTTACTTTAAACCAGGCTGGGTCTAGAGCAGTTTTCGAAGATTTAAATGTGTTTATTTATTAGACATTTCAATTTACGCAATCCTAATTGTAATATATGGCGCATATCTCTTTGCCCTGCCGTTACTTAAATTAAAAGTATCTTGCTTCGTTGGGCATTTTTACACATTGATGTATTGGACATCTGTGGTTTTTAAACCTATCTCATAGCCGTTTGAATTGTATGACATTGACCTCACTGCGTATTTCAAAGATATGCATTGCCCCTGGATTTATTTTTGAAAACTCTGTATTCGAGAAACAGTAAGAGTGCCTTGCTATACTGTCAACTGTTGACCTCTCTGCAACCTTTTTGGATTTAATGCGAATTTTCTGAATCTTTTGATGATATGCATTGTAACAACGTTTGCATACGATCAATAAAAAACTGAACAACAGTTTCTAGAAACTAAATTTTCTATTCTTAGCTGCTGTTAGCGCTATCTATAACGCTGTGACAAGGTATGATTTCGGTTTCATGAACAAAAATTATAATTTCCCTATAGGAAAAATTGATTCATTTTTATCTCCAGGTTTTTGTCTCTTTTACAAGAGATTACAGATTTTACCCCAGATAACTGCAACATCCAAACGCGGACTGCTGATATCACTAAACAGATATCAGACACTAGACGATAAGACTTACTACTGAAGGTAGTAAAGAAGTCGATCCTCCGTTTCACGAAAGCACGGTAGTATTGGCATTGCATTGGTTTGGTTGATAGATAAGGTTGCACACGGGATTGTCCGTATTTTTAGAGTAGTTACATATAACTTAACCCTATCCACTTTTTCCACAACTCGCAACTATGTGTATCTGTATTTTGTTGATGTAGATGCTCGAGTTAGCAAGAGTACACAGCGACTAGTAGTACATCCTACAACATAATGATCATGTAGATGATAGAGCCAAGCCTAGGGATAGGAAGGAGCTGTTTTGAGAATTCGAAAGAGAGAGAAATATATTATAATATGTATGTGCTGCACATTAATATATAAATGTAGATACGCGTATACTATATATGTAATAGATAAATTCACTTTACATGTATTTGTTGGATAGGGAAGAGTAAAGTAAGATGTAGTTAACAATAATATGGTAAAGTTCGTCGATCGTCGTTTTCGTTGTCGTCGTTCATCGCCAAAAAAAAATTCTTGTTCTTCTGTCTGCTTCACTGTTGAAGTGAGTATTTTCGATTGACAAATGATGTTAAAACAACAATTATTGCAAGGACTATACAAACCAAAAACAATCGTTATCATTAGCATCATTGATTCATAACGGGCACTACTTTCCTAGAGAGATTTTAAACGTGGAATTAGGCAATTTTACTGAGGCTACTTATACCAAGATAAGTTTTCCGTGCCACACTTACATCCATGATACATTTACTTACACTCTACTTTTTCCATTGCTCATATAATTTTTGGTGGGTTGATGTGTAATGTCTCCTGACTTAGATAGTGCAATCTACACCACAAGCTAGTATTCGAGGGCTCCTAAGCAAATAAATTGAAATCTACTGTAGTTAACCTGTGAACTCGTATAATTACAAATTATAGTGGTAGAGGATGTGCCAGGAAGACTTTAAATAATATTCAGTTGACCTGGATTTTAATATCAGCAGCCCGTGGTAAATCTGAGCATTTGAAAACTTCCATTAAACATTTACAAAAATACTAGTGACTACGACAATAATTCATCATTCATTTGTGACCGAATGTGCAGTAATGGTGATTAGTTTGTTGAGTGAAGTGCAGAAGTGAATTTTGCAGTACATCTAGAAGAAAGTTCAAAGATTTTTAGCGTGTAAGACTGTCTTAACAGTCCCGCTTATTAGCGTACTCGGTAGCTTCCCATGTTGAGATTAGTAATATAAAAAAGTCCTTGTGTTACAACTTCGGGGTAGGTGAAATTTAATGCATTGCTTTAATGTTTGAAAACGTAGCGTAGTTTTATTCTAGGAAAATGACATGTCATACCTAATTCTTATGAATTTTCTGTAGTGAAAGACAAAGCGTATTGTTCGTCTTTGGTCTTGAGTCGTGGTACTAATGATATTAAGCAATCTTCCACGGATTCCACGTACGTGAAAAGCGTCAACCAACTGTAATTGCAAACTGTCGCGACCTGAATAGCTGATACGACTAAGTACTGGCTGAATTAGTAACTGTACATGCGGACGGACTTTAGTATATAGAGAGTTGTGTACAGATGCAGATGACACAAATGCAGTAAAATTTGTTACTGACAGTGTGTCTTCCATCCTGATACGGTGCTCAGGCGTTTGTAGTTTGTCGTTAGTTTCGTCGTTTGAATACAGTCAGCAGTCAGTTTTTCGTTGTCACGGCACTTGTAGTTCAATTGGTTAGACATTTCATCCCATATGCGTCGACAGAGAGACAAGCAGGATTAACATAATAGGTATCTCATAACTTTGAACTTTAAATGTTTATTTGTGATACGAGTGTGTTATCAAACTGTCTGCAAAGTTTAGTTCAAATCAGTGTCAGTCCAACAAATAATTAATTCTCAGCAGAACAGCAATAATACTGTAGTGTGATACACGTAAAGCTCTTGAAAAACTATTGACTATTGTTCATCACCACGTAAAGTAAAAATAACTATTCAGTTGTGCACGGAAACCAACGGCAATTGTCTTCGCAAGCGACTGGTGACGTCGCAATCAAATTACTCAGACGTTTTCGTGCCTGAAATGGCTCGACTCACGGATGTTTTTAGAGAAGGTGAAACTGCTTATCGAGGACTAAAGCACCGACGTGTCCCAATCTTCATCGACGATAACATTTCGGTTAGTTTTTCGGTTGCATTGGCATTATTTTTATTTTGTGTGATTCCCATCAGCTTTTCCACTTTCATTTGTTTTTTTTAAAGATTTTATACTCACTAACTGCATCAATAGCTACATTAAATCCGATCGTATTCATAATAGATTTAATGTGCAAGAGAAACACTACAAACTACGATTGTAAATTTTCACGCAGACCCATTTGGGGGTAAATACAATTACTAATAAGCATTTAATTACCATTTAAGTTTACTTGCTATTATGACCAATAAAGGAATGCTATTGTACGGATGTAACTTATCAGTAAAATCAGAATCTAAAAAGTCTTGGCGTATGGTTATTACATATCTGGCGATTCAAGTCTGTGAGTAAGTGAAAACCCCAATTCAATTAGTCTAGTCTATGGTGAATAATTAAATAACAAGCAGCAACTATCGAACAAGGAACTATACGTACATCACAACCCAATATCCCGTTAGTCCTGGATTTTTTTCGTTCCTTAAAAAGAGAAAGCAACTGAGCCTTTCTAACCTTAAATACGAAATTTAATTAGGACGAAATTTGCCTATCTTGGCTCGCTGTCTCCAGGACACAAACACACACTATCCACGAATCGAGTTTTTCAATTACTATTTTCGGTTTCAATAGGAGGGTTAGGGTTTACTCTGTTGCATCTCTTTGCTATAGAAACTGTTCCAGCTTGCAAACTATGCTAACTTCACTATCTTCCAAAGAAGTTTGCATATGATAGTTAGAGCATCTCTATAATAGGTTGCATTAGCATTTTTCTGATTTGACATTTGATAATCTGCAAATGTCATAAAACGACCACTATTGCGGCATGGAAAAAAATATATGAGTGAGTGCGTAGTTGAAAATAAAATAAAATTCAATCTTGTGTATGGACGTTTCTGTTTATTCGCTTTCTCTCCATTATTGGTGCTTATTTTAAAGATTATGATTAGGAGGTCATAAAAAACTAGAACAAACAGAATCTTATCTACCATTTAAAATTATGATTTAGAAATCTTCTTCTCTGCAGACCTTAGTGTTAAATTTGGTTAGCTTGCTAATAACCGCGTCCTAAATAACTGTAAAATCGAGGTTGATCAAGTTTTAAATTCATAGGTCTAGTGTAGAGAATAACGGTAATTACTTTATTTTTAGTTCGTAATGGACATGGATCCCGACTATTTGACTGGTGATGAGACCGTGGGGCCCACTAAAACTGAAATGGACCAGTTTTTAAAGAAGTTTAAGATGCTTACTAAAGCGGAATTGGATGCTGCTTTGCGGGTTAGTCCAGAGGACTTCGTGTCGGTACTTAATCAAATGGTTCCATGTGTAGGGTGTCGGAAGAGGTAAGGATAACATTATTAGTTAATCAAAAGATTATAAAATAAAATTGCGTTTATTTAATCATTGTGTGGATTTAGAAATTCTTATAACTTTATGTATATATTGTTGCAGTGCTGAAGCAGTGTTCCAACAATACCAAGATGGGCCAAACTACGGATTTTATCCTTTGTGCATGGATGAAAAGGGTATTATGTACCTTGCTAAAGATAAAATGACGTCAAAATTTCTTTGCACCATGTTCCACTGTCCAAGGTATTTACTGAAATTGTTTAATGATATCTTTATTCAAGTATAACAATGGAAATTAAATATGTCTATGAAACAATTTCAGTGTGAAAGTGCAAAATTTGATTGATTCATTGAGTAAGTGCAAGTCAGGCCGTCGTTGTACACTTCATTCCCTCGAGTCACAACGAATCCGCACTGTAAGCTCATGGGTTGATGTTTGGGACTACATGGATGAAAAGTGTCAGCAAAGGACTGTTATGGTGGATTCAAAATGTCTTATTGAAACCCTGGAGCGATATCTCAAGAAGCATCGTTTCTGCACTGAATGCAAATCAAAAGTTCTTCGGGCGTACAACATCTTGACTGGCGAGTTAGATCCTGCTTCTGAACCAGGTTTTATTGCACAGTTGTATGATGGAATTGAATGCTGCAAAGAGGATCAGCATCTTCATTTGATGTGCAAAACTGAGTTTGTTAGTCGATTAATAGCAAAAGCTGTACCTGAGTTAGTAGGAAGGTAAGTATTAAATATATCCACCGTTTGATAAATTACAAAAATACTGTTATTCGTGAAAATTATGTAAGTTCTTAAGAGCATACTTAATAGGCTGATGTTCAATCATGTTTTTAAACAGCAGTCGCAGGGAACGGCATGCAAAAACGATGGAAATAGCTCAGGAAGAAGTGTTAACATGCTTGGGGCTTTGCGTTTTCGAGCGTCTTCATCGTATTCAGCAGCGGTTCAGGGAAGAAGAACGAACGTGGGAAATTATTATGTGTACTGCTATCCAAGCTCTTCGTCGTAGTTTTGAAGTTGCGGTAGAAAATAAACTTGGGGTCTCTCAGTTGGAATTGCTTTGTCAGGAACTAAACAAGGAGGAGTTAGCGAAGCAGCAACGGAAGGAAAAGAAAAAGCTGAATCGCAAGAAGAAGAAGGAGAAGAAATCAGAGGATACTGCTGATACAGTGGTATGTTGGCTCTTTGGCTTACTCATTCGCGAATGTAATGTAACATAAGTTTTGAGTTTATCGCAACATTTATTTTATTTATGTCATGTTTTATTAGATTGAAGAAGAGGAGGAGGAAGCTGTTGATGAAAATGAGACTGCAGAAGCTACGGATGAGGTAAAATCGATTAAACAGTATGATAAAACGTGTTTTTGCTTGAGTGCTCATCAGAATTTTATTTTTATTTACTGACACAGCCGTTAGCTGATGAATCCAATATTGAGAGCGCTCAAGCTGATCAAGACTCTTGCCAATGTGAGAATGGAGAGACTGCTCAGACGAAAGGTCGGAAGAAAAAGAAATCCGGCAAGGGAAAAGGAAAGAATAAGACTAACGATATGTCTGAGCTGTCACTTGGCCAAGTACCAAACGGCGAAAAGTCTGAATCCAGTGTGCAAAAAGGAAGTGCATCATCTCTCTGTCAAGAGTCACGGTGCTCATCCGAAACATCTCGTGACGGCGGCTATTCTTCAGAAAGCACAAGTGTTAACCATGATAACACGACTTGCAGTTCACTCGAAGGGTCTGAAATCGCTTGCGCTGACGATTGCTGTCGGTTATGTCCTGAGTTTATTAATCCAGAACCGGAGCCAAGAATTGTGCAGGGTCCATATCGAAGTTTAATGGAGCAACTAGAGGTATCAACAACATAGAATAAGAATTTTGGTGTTCATTTCTCTCCACCTTTTTGGTCTAAGAGTTGGCTGGTTGGACATGTTATTTTTACCCAATGTATTTAATAGGACGCTGGCTCAAGCGACACTGAGGAAGACACGGATTGGGTTCCTCCTGAAATATCAGCCATCCATACGGAGTCTTGGGGCCAAGAGCGTGAACAACTTCGAGAGACCTTGAAGCTAAATTTCATGGAAATGCTCTCTAAGCGCAAAACTGAATTTCGCCGCATCGGCTGTACTGATGGTCAGCACGTTCCAGATCGAGTTTATGCAGATTGTTGCGAGAGAGATGAAAATCACGCACCTGACAAGTCATCCAACGATGGAAATCAGCAAAAGGAACCTGAAGCAAACGCTGCCAAAAAAGCGTCACGAACTGCGAATAATGGATCCAACAAAGGTAATCGCAGTGGTGGACAGAGCAACAGGAAGTATAAGGGCAAGAATCGCCGGTAAACAAATCCCAACAAAGAAACAAATAATATCTGCAAAGTAAAAATTGAATGCTTCATGTGGTGGAATGATTTTGAAATAAATTTTTATAAAATCCGTATCATTTGTACTGGAATATAAATATAGATGGTGTTGTTAATTCAGTTCAAATATAGCAGAAACCATTAACTCAAGGTAAACAAACGATGAAACTCACATTCCTGTTTTCAATATTTTTTCACAAGTTTTTCAATGGCCATGTTAATTACATTAGTTCAGGTTCAGTATTGTGTAAGGTACCAATGAGAATGGTTTCACGCATAGTTAAAATTTCAATAGTGAATACATCATTTAATTTTATTTGCAGACAAACAAACACAACCTACTTTCAAATACATATATTTGCAGTTAAGTTTAGGTATTTATGTCCTACTGGTCAAGAAGGGCTAATGGTTTCCTGCCATAATGTCACTTGTGATTTTTTGTTTCCCACAATGTAGATTTCAATTTTCTACTGTCTTCGTCAAAAAATGAAGCGAAGTGACTGTTGCAAGATCAATCAATTTAGAAAAATAATCAAAATGCAGTGTATCACGCAGAAGTCTTTTTGTTTCGGTAAAAATTGCTATATTCTAGAACTTTTACAGTTCATTAAAGTAAATCTATAAATACAATATGTAATGTGATGATGATCTTCATACAATGGATACATTTGACAGTTATAATAAAGCAATTCTAAAATTTCTGAACATAAGGTTCTGTCGGTTTTTATTTACTTTTCTTAAGCTCGCGTTCACAAGTAGCTATACACAGACTGGCATTTGTTCCGCCAAAGCCAAATGAATTCTTTAGGGCTACCATCTTTTTGTGAGATCTATCAGGAATTTCAGAATTATTCGATGCAGTTACAATATTGACATTAGCAAATTCTTTATCTTTTTCTGGAATGTCGATTAGTGGTGGTAACAATCTGTTTCGAAATGCAGTTAGAGCTACCACTACTTCAACGGCGCCTGCAGCTCCTAATAAATGGCCATGATTTCCTTTTGTGGATGAAATAGGTATCTCCTGAATCTGAAATATCAATAAAGTCATGCGTATGACAGCATTTACTAACGTTTTTTACTTCATATAAATAATGCATTGATACACACCGTTTCAGATTGAAATAATTTTCGCAAAGAGGTAATCTCGGCCTTCTATTAAAACAGATTAAGATTAGTAAATCAAGATTTTTCGGAAGCATTTTCAGTCTCGTTGAAAGCCTTTGCTGCAAGTACATAATACGCTTTTATACTCCACCTGAAACCCATATTTGATGCTGATTTGTCCAGCTGCAAGATTTGGCAAGATTCTAGGAATAAAGTACGGGGATACACGACTATATCCCTTTTCATTCAGTACTGTTCCAGTGTCTTGTATATCTTGAAGATCCGACATTCCCATACCTACTGCGACTCCAACCCTCTCCTTAATTGCTTGACTAATTTTACTAGCATCGTCTTTCCCAAGTCGACTCTGGAGTAATGCTTCTTCAGTTGCAACTAAAGCATACAAAGTAGCCTTCGATGCGCTTCGTCGTTGTGCTTCCGAAAATTTATCTTCCAATCTAAGACTGCCTTGTTATATAATAACCAACATATGATTGCATCATGAGTTTATATTATAATCAACATGACTATTTTTTTCAATATTACCTTCTCCTTCTGTCGGAACGAATCCAGCCACACGGCACGGAAGTTTCGAATATTTAGCTTCTGTAAGTCCTCTGATTCCTGATTTTCCTCGCATAATCTTGTCCCAGACAAATTCAGACCCAATTCCAAGAGGAGTGACGACGCCCATCCCAGTCACAACAACTCTTCGTGGATTCATGGTAACTAAAAAACTGGGCCTGTCAACCAAAAGTTGATACTGTTAAAACTAAATATACTTTGATATATATATATATACAAATGACCTTATTCTGCACACAATTGGAACTGGAAGTAAATTACCCTATGTTCTTTACACAAGAATTCATGAGAATTCAGAGTTTACTGGTCACATGTCCAACGGGCTAGAATATATGAGTAAAACGTCCATTTAGTATGCGAAAATCAGCCAGAAGTACAGCATCGGCCAGCTGATTTGAAGTAGCATGTGCTGTAAGGTGGATCGGTGGATGATCATGATACTAATATGCTGTACTAACTTGGCTATACTCAACGGGGCACAGGATCTTCCGCTGTGCTAGTGCTAATACTGCTAATAGGTTCTCAGTTCCCACGGTATGCATCCGCAAATACAGTTAACAGCTTCAGTTGTTGATTGTAAGTCAACTGTGGAATTAATTAATGATCACGATTGTGCAATTTGTGGTTTGTTTAAATGTGCTTAGTGTTTAAATTCCTGTGGTCAGGTCAGTGCCTGTTCAACCAAGTAACCGCCAGCAACACAATGTCATTATATGTTCTTTAGATAAACGTACTTATGTATGCAAAAAAAACTCTAAATCGGACCACAAATTGGAAATGCTTACCCTGCAATATAAATTTAATGACTTTAATTTTACTTGTTCTAATATACAAATGATGGGTATTTTAGACTTTAATGGATTGGGTTGAATCAGTTACATTTTACATCCTTGTTGCTTGTCATGCATTTGCGCTGTGGGGGCAAACTGACACATCAATTTTTAAAGTTATTTATTTATAAATCTTAATTATTTAATTGAGAATGGACGAATATTTATTGCAATTAAAAGTATTCTATGTGTCATTTATTAATTAGAATTTAGGATATAATAATTATTTTAAACTAGATATATTTAGACTTCAGACTTTGAATGCAAGTTGTCATTGGATTTTGAATCGTATAATTGGCTCGTGTACTGCCTAAATCGCTTACGAATTGAGACATGCACTGTAACACAAATTTTCATCTATGATGAAATGCTTAGTAATACCATTATTAATACATAGTGGTAGTGATATGCTTTAGGGGACTGGAAGGGCTATTTTTCTGATTTTGGAAACCCTTTTCCCTAGTGTTCTATGACGTACCACAAACATACCGCAACCGCAACCAAGGGCTTCGTAGCAAAGAGGCTTTCTGCGAGTAAGGGTTTCTCAAACACGACGTGCGTGTGACAAGTTAAATAGTTGGTCCGTATATTGATTGAGCAACGGTTTCTTAACGTCCCATGCCATAACAGCTTTTCAGAGGTTGTTGTTACCCATACAGATTCATCGTCATGTTAACGATGTAGAAAATGCAAAAGATTTTGCTTTAAAAGGTCCTATTGGCATGAAAGATAATTTAAATTCATGATGGTCACGATACGATAAAAGTTGTTTTACAAAATTATGATGCACTCTCGGAAACCAAGCATTATTGTATTGCTCTTTTGGAAATATTGGTTTGCATGGCCGTATGGTAGTAGTAAAAAGTCAATTAGCAGCACAGCACAAAGCATAATGTATCTAAAAATCTTTAATCACACAATCTTTAACGATCTCACAAGCAGATATGTTTTGTGACTTAATTTTTACCAATATATATCGATTTTTGAACCTTGTAAATTTCTAAACTCGACCTACACCTGCTACTACACCTTGACAAAATATGAGGTGAGATTCTATGATTTCCTTTTTAATTACATGACTAACTGCGGGTGAGCTGAGCATATATGCATAGCTTCAGGAATTCAATCGATCAAAATCATTTCCCCTTATACCTTTTAGTGAATTAATTAATGATTTGCTTTGAAAATTCATTTATAAGCCAAAATATTCTCTAATGAAAGATAGATCTGTCATTAATGCTTGTACATTAAGTTTAACCTTTAATAATAAAATTGCATGCATGAAGTACGCCTTTTATTAATGTGACTAATAACAATAACTTGTGTTAAATAAGCTTGCATTAATGACCCATGTTGAAATCAAAACATTCCCTCCCCCATTAAACAAATATTCTTAATTCACTTTATCTACCATGCGCAGCATATTAGTTTCGTCTATGCTTCCAGATCCAGATAATCCACCAGATGCAGGTGTGTGCATAGGGAATAAGTGAATCTTCTTATAACTGCTTCTGACTCAAACGGCTTATCTCTTACTCACGCGATCGTGGTTGTCCTCAAAATGAACCCAATAGAAAGTTGTTTACGCTCATAATACTACGCAAGTGTTCCTCTTCTTTATCAGCAAGTTAACACAATATGAACATGAAAAATATATGCAGTACATAAATCAATCGTTTTGTGCTTTCTATATAAAAATCAAATACACAGGTGGAGTGACGGTCCACCACTTAAACGTTGACCTTTAAATAACATTTCATATGTATGATAATATTTACTCGTGATCTCCTGAATGGAAAAACTAGCATTACATTGTAATGCAATTACTGTTTTTAGGTTCAGTACGTTATCTGCTTTTATTGTCAATAACTGAGTTTAAGAGAACGGTTCTGAAAACAAAGAATCGAGAACTTTCAACAAATGGTATTCTTTCGGTTGAACATCCCTCCTAGCTTCATCTGAAAACTTCATTTCAGTATCCAAGATTCCAACTGTTTGTTAAAAAATTGTTTGTGTTTAGTAAAAGTTATTTCGTTGCAATGTGTATTCTATTTGCATACATATCCGAAAATCCAATGCCGGATTCTTATAAGGTTATCCTCGCAGTTAACCGGGATGAAACTTACAGGAGACCCACTGAATCGGCACATTTTTGGGGGACAACACCCGAAGTTTTAGGAGGTAAAGATAATGACTTCTAACTACAAGCTGTTCTCAAAGCTTTTCCCTAGCCTGGTAAATTTTTACGCCACTTAATGCACACAGCTAAAGATATGGAACCAGGACGGGAAGGCGGAACTTGGTTGGCTATTAGCAAAACTGGAAGAATAGCAGCTCTATTAAATGTATTACAGTCTCGACAGAGCCTGTCCACTAGTGGACTGAGACGAGGAAGAGGATTTCTGGTTAATAACTTTCTGCTAAATCCTTCTTTGGATGCTTCACAATATTTATCTGAAATTCAGCAGGCTGCTAGCGAGTATAACCCTTTCAATTTACTTACTATTGACGTGTTACACAAAGACGTCCCTCAGGCTTATTACTATTCCTGCTCAGGCGATCAGAAACCTAGAGAATTGCCACCCGGAAACGTGTATGGTATTGGAAACAGTTTCATTGACAGTCCTTTTCTAAAGGTCAGCTCCGGAAAAAAGATATTTGCTGATGTAGTCAAGGACAATAATAATCTATCAAAAACGGATAGTCTTATCAATGGTATTATGGGGGTACTTAAAAACGAAGAGAAGTAAGTCATTGTTTCTAGTTAAGTAAAACTGTATACAATACATCATATACGCTATATGTTAATAATCTCTCGATATATGATTGTAACCTACGAAGTGATTACGCCAAATTGGCGAATTTGTGAACATTGCTCAGCTTGCATCTTGTATGCATATGCTTTTAGGAAACACAAAACATGCATCAATTACGTAAAAAATTAAATTGAAATTGAAAGGTTTCACCCAGACCCACAAATGCAAAAACAAGGGCCTGATCTACCTGAAAATTTCCTCCGAGAAGTCAGCTGCAGGTTCATTAAAACATCTGGATATGGCACAAGGTACATAATCCGACATAATCTCTTTACACATTTTTTATTGCAATTCTTTAATGAAAAAAAATCCTAATATAATTTAAAGGACACATACCGTCATTCTGATCGATTTCAACAACCAAGTTACATATCGTGAACTAACTTTGCTAGAGCCAATCAATGAGAGAAACCCCGAGTGGATTTCTTCCAGTTTCAGCTTTAAAATTGAATATGATGGAGGGACGATAACCTAGTTGTAGAATATATATTATGTTTGTACCTGAACACAATGAAATGACAATGCGATTTACATGTCTACAAATTTTTTAATAATGAATTATAACTTTAATTGAGCTGATCTAAGGCAACTCTTTAATAAAATACATGTTTAGGTTAAATTGGCATTCTGCTATTCTGTTTTCGTCATTCGTATCAGACAAAAATTTGGAGTCAAAATCACCATAAATTCATACCACAGTTTGACTGCTTAAGGCAAAATTGGTTTATATAGTGCAACAGGAACTGCATACCAAAAGTGTGGGAAGGTAAATATAATTTAATATAACAAGAGTTTCTCCTGTTTATCTAAACTATTTTTTAAATACTAACTAACAATGTTGTTGTTGAAAGAATAACAAGTCGTCGAATTTTTATATTTGAAGCACATTAGGTAGGCACCAGTTTTATAAAATAACGACTAACAAGCATTGCTGTATTTTTACGTACAGAAAAGCTAAGTAATTAACCATAATTAAGTCTACATGCGGTTAGTAATGGACGGAAATATCTCGTTCTAGTTATGTAGTCAACCTTATTTTTTACCTACATACAATTCGACCCATGACACATCCTCGGTCTTCATGTGTTCACATCAAGTTCTGCAATCATAATTTATTTGTAATGAAGCAATTACCACTACGATTGTGATAATATTGCGGAGATTTTTAAGTCATAGATTTTGAGGTTAAAAGACATCACGTCACAAACCTCTTAATTAACTACGGCTACACAGGTATTTTATCTTGGTAGGGTTTGTTATCTAGTAACAAATCGGTTATCGTTGTTTTTAAATGCATTTTCTGGAGTATGTTTGATAATTTGCTAGATATTGAGAAATATATATTCTATCTAGAATTTGCTTTTTGCAAGCATACATTTACATGATGCTTGCTTCCTGGAGATTTGTGTCTGATTCAGAAGAAGACATTAGGCTACCGTTCAAACTATTGGATATGGTTTCACTGTCAGTACTTCCGTTTTCTCCCTTTAAATCTTGTTCTTGATCAGAAAGTTTAAGCATTTCCTGCCTTAATTTATTCAGAATGGCCCAATTCGGAGAATTTGCAGATGCTTTACTCTGTAGCGTTGTGATTTGTTGTTCTTCTTGCTTCTTTTCTTTAACACTTTTAATTGATCCATTCCCATACAGTTTTATGAAAGCTCCAAAGTTAGTAATATGAGGATGGATTTTCTTTAATGAAACAAACGTCCAATATTAATTCCTTTGTATTATGACGTTTGCACATGCATTGGTGTCGTGATTAGTAATGAAACTATAACAAAATACATTTTCAGTTGATAGTTTACCGAAAGCAGGGACTGAGAAGCAAGTTGTTTCCCTTCACGTTTATTGGACGCAGTTACTATAACCTCATCGTTTCCAGCTGTCATTCTAAACTGATTAGGAGGATTTCCTTTAGAGGGTGAGCATGGAATCATTTCAAATTTAACGCCACTGCTACCAACTTGTCCAAAATTTCTATACAATTAACGCAACAAAATCTTTATAACCTGGATCGCGGTTTTCAATTTTAATATAATAACTAAATGACATTAGCGACATCATACCGCTGAAGGCAGGTTAATAACAAGGAGTATGGCGATGGTTCACTAACACTTGTGCACATTTTCGGGATCCGGACGTCGTTCATTTCAACTTGTTGAAAATACTACAAATATTTACAATTATTATTTATTACTCATACCGAAAATCAGAATTTTAATAAGATAAAAGAACGAAAAAGAATTTACCTCGGTAATATCAAAATCACTGTTAGTATCAGCCTTGTTACCATTTAGTTGCCCTTTCATTTGAGGAATTAAAATTTCTAGGGTAGCCTTAGCGGCCTCAGCCTTTGCAGTTTTCTTGCTGGATCCGTACCCTCGTCCATAAGGAACTTCATTTATCATAACGGTAGCGGAGTAAGGTGTAGCCGCATTTTCTAGTTCTTGAAAAGCATATGTTGGTTGCTTTCTCAAAGCATGTTGTACGAACTCATGCAGTATACACACAGAACTTTTTCCATTAGGATTAAAGACATAATCGTTGAATTTTTTAACCATTTGATCGTCGCCCCCTATAAAAAGCAAAATGACACCTTTTTAATCCCTCTGTAACTCTCATAAATGATAGTAACAAGTAGCTTGATTATTGTAAATATTACACAGGAATCAGTGGTAACGTACAACTCAAATTATGACAAATAATATACCTAATCAGTACTGGCTCAATAATTGAACACTGCAAGCAAAACTAACATACTACATGAATTTGGCTTCAAATAAAAAAATACTGTAAAAATCCTGACCAAATGATCAAACAAAATGCCTATAATTTTATAGTTACCTCACATGCTAAATACTCATTGTCATTATCTATGTCCCAATACCTTACACATCTTTTGTGGTGAAATTCGAAAGTATTAGACGAAATCACGTTAGTTTTTATCATACCTATAGCAGTTGTGGTTGCAATAACAATGGCAGTTTGTAGAAACTGCGTTCCCATTGCACTAATGTATCTTTCAACGGGCTCAACGACAGTCACAGTGAAAATTTTACAGACATTTTTGCAGTGTTATCTTCTACAAATCGGTCTAATGAAAGTCTACACGATTATTGAAATTCTAACAAATTCAGAGAGGCACATTCAAATGCCGTCCATTATTGACCTTTCATGTGAAGAAAGAAACAATTTGTCGACAAAAAACTAATAACAATACTGCATATATAGAGAGGAGATTTGTACGCGTTTTAAGCTCGTTGTCGCGGTCTAAAGAGGTTATAATTAATTCCAAAATGTCATACTCTTCTTGAGAATCTCATCGATGAATTTTATAACTTGAGAATTTCAAATATTTATTGCCGAACCAAAGTACTACACGCATGTTAGGCTGCTACCAACTGCCAGCAACATTATGAGTTTGATGTTTAATTTTAATTGTAATCCTAGTTATCCATTTAAAACAAATGGCTGATTGTTTACACCGAAGATATCAGTATTGTTAAACGAGAAAATAAAATATTACCTTTAGATGCATTCAAATCAAAAAACTTTATAACTTGTGCATTGTCTGGAAGAGTAGGTCTTTCCAGTTGTCGTCTCTTTTGCTCCTTAGTGTGTCTTCTTCGAGCACTCCAAGTTCTATTGACAACAAGACAGAATACTTATTGTTGGCTTGCTTGGTTTAATTACTGTTAGCGGAAGCATACCGACCATTCTTACTTGAATCGTTTACATTCCACTTCAGTAAATTTAAAAAGAGACTTGCAATACTCTCTTAAGTCAAGTGGAGCGACTGTGTATAAATTTGCATTTTCCCGAGCAGTTTCTACTTTGGCTAAAGGTATTAAAGCTCTCACATCTGGATGCTTGTGTCTATATTTCAAATCCCTTCTATAATCATTTGGAATACTCGTGGATTCCAAAACAATTTCTACGTTAGACACAGATAAGCTGCTTTCACCATCCATACTGTCAATTAAAGGTTTGGCGTCTTCGCTACTTGAATCATCAGAGATAGATTTTAACTGAAGGCCATCGTTTTCTTTAACTTTTGGAATCTCTGAAGATGTAATCGGATCCACATTCTCAATTTCTAGATCTGGCAGTTCAAGTGTATCCAATTCATTTTCAAGAAAGTCGTCTTGAATTTTTTCTCGCTTAAGGTTTCCAACATTTTCTTCTTCCAGTCCAAGTTTTCTTTTAAACAGTTTAACTTTTTCAGCAATAGTATCAGGACATGTATTTGGAACCTTGGGGTCAGTTTTCACTTCATTTCTTAGTAAATGCTTGAGGAATGTGCTTTGCGTTTGTGATGTCTCCAACTCCAATGTTTGATTATGTTTCTGAAGCTCAAGTTCTTTGGCTTGCTCTTCCAACATTTCCTTGTCTTTTTTCTCTTTTTCTAACGCTCGTCGGTAAGAGAGGCAAGGAATAGCACTGAGCGGCATTGAATGACGCTATAACGATATAGAAAGTATACATTATTCATACAAGGACAAACGAAAATTATAAACTCATTTGTGTACCACTTTCGGATTCTGTAGCATGACTATGATGATCTAGAATGTAAGTAACTGTTGAAAAATCACAGTAGGCGACAATCACAGTAGTAAGTTAACGAATAAGCATACATCTAAATCCATATCAAACCTTTTAAAATCCGAAAGTCGCAATAAAAACCACTCATTTAAAACTAACTCATAAGTCATTCAATTCTAATTTAACTTCTGTGCTTAGGAAGTAGGAAGAATATTTAGTAATATACAGCGTACCCGAACAGAGCCTGATCCGAGATAATATGGTTTCGACAACGTACAAACTCGGGTTTTTCTATGGAGATAAACAGGTATACCACTACTATGCCGTACTTGTATCCAACCAGTTGGAAGTACTTCAAAGGTATTGCCATCTTTTTCTGCGTACGACAAAACAGAAAACAAATTATGCAAAAAACCAATGAAAACTCTTATTGATGACACGTGCAAGCGAAATTAAAAGGCTTTTCTATTGATATGCTGAATACAGCATTAATTACCTTCAAGTACTACAATCTTCTTAATAATCAAATCGTTGCCGTGAGTAATCCGCTCTTCAGGCAATGCTGATCTCTCATCCTCAACTTCTTGGCCTGATTCTGATATTTTGCTTCTGTTGAATCCTGCAGGAATAATCAACAAATGACACAATCATATTTTATTTTATGAAATCAGTACTGGCGTAAACAAAAAAAATACACACAATGAATGCATCCGGGTTCCAGACTGCACTGGTCAGGGAGAAAACGACAGACACACAGCAAATGTGTTATGCATTTTTTAATTCATAATGCGTAAGTTCTGTCGCATATTAGCAAATACTTGCAATATTATTATATTGTATGTATCTGAGAACAATGCAACTGATATTGATGACCAACAACAAGGAACGGTAGTTTGTGATATTCAACAATACGAAATGCTGAATATGAACGTTGATTCTTTAAATGCTATTTTTTGCTTTGATTGTATAATATACGACGTAGCTATCTTGCACCTCTTCTAATCCAAACATCAGAGAAATCATTAAGATTTTAGTTTGTACCTTGCTCAAGCATGGAATCAATTTCGCTTTCGTCCATTTCCTGGTAGATAGACTCTTCATCGTCAGAAAATTCGTCGGAATCTTCGCCATTTTTATCATCTGCTTCTTTATCAATTGCCATTTGAATATCAATATCAAACTGATTTACGACTAGCTCTTCAGCAGGGTCTCCATTTATTGTGTCTTCAGAAGAAGAGTCCTCTTCAAATTGAGCATTTTTTTCAAGTGGTGCATTTAAAATAGACTGTTCCTCAGATTCTTCGACGGACTCCATCTTAGGATCTAAAGCTACTTGCTTTCAGCAAGATCGCCAGAGAAATATTTTTTTATTTAAAACCGATAACAAAATATTAAACAATGATCCTGCAGTTACCGTCATTTGTTCTATTCTAGCCATTGAAAATAGTTCTTGAACTAACTATGAACTGTTACATGCAATGGTTAAATAAGCGAAATATATTTAAGAGTACTATTTGTATTAAATTGTAAACACTTTCTCCAGGTTTTTTAGGCAATTAGAAATTAAACACATGTATTCGCTTAAATTAAATCTGTTCTCAATCAACGATTTAACGATTACCGATCAAAATATTGAAAACTAGAAGGCGAGGTAGTCCCTGGTCGCACTCGCAGGCCAACTAAACTGATTATATTTTGGTTTGGTTAGTATTTGCACAAAAATATTAATCTACACTAATAATCAATAATCCAGAATACCTGACTCTTTAAAATTCTCCCGTATTCATAAGTTTAAAAATCGTATATTCCTGTATGTAGATGAAATACAATAGATTGTTGTGCTTACCTATCAATGATGACTTGAGTAGCTTGAAATTCTGTCTTGATAAAGTTCACCAGCTTTAAAATTGAAGTCATCAAAATTAACAATTAATATATACATACAATAGACATAAAGATAAGTCAAATTACAAATTAGATGTTGGATGTGCTTTCTCCCTGCTCGCCTGCCTGAATCCAACTTGATAACAAACTTGACTGCTGTACCGTATACCGCTGAACGATACTTCAATGTGTCTTTGTTCCACCACACCCCAACCGTGCACCGCTGCACCTTTAACCAATGAGATGGGTGGGCTATTTCGTATGATCGATAGTCAACAAGCCAACATGCCATATTCCATCACTCTCTCCGACTTCAACCTCAAAAATTTAATTACTTATTCAATCACTCTAATATGCAAAAGAGGTAAATAAACAACTAATAGCGAAAGCATACATACACAACAGATTAAATACGTACCAGAGAAATGTTATTTTATGAATGGCACGAAACACCTGCAATGATCATGGATATCGATATTGATTAGTCCCAACCCAAGCACATCATGGTGTCCTCGCTTAAAATGTCATAAAATTTTGGTTACTTATATTGATATGTTGTTGATGTTATGTAGTCAAAATTCATATTCATTTTATGATGGCTACCCTGCCACATTCAACATCGTCAATAAATATGCATCAATCATTTGCAGGTGTACGTAACAGTAAGTATGAAGTAAGTTGATTGATTTCAAGAACTAATTAAAAACAGGGGTTTACAAAAACCGCCGATGACGATTTTTTTGAACTTTATTAGTTACTCAGCCATAACATTTAACATACATATCATATGTAACATATGATATAATTTTTAACATCTCAATTTCGGTGAAAATTGGTACAATGAGCATGGTAGAAGTTAGAAGACAGATGACAGAATCTATTTTGTCATAGACATTAAATGTGTACATACAAAATGGAATGCTTCCACTTATATATTTCAGTTAGTATACTATTTAATTTTAGTTGCACAAACTATTACTGCTGTTTAATTGCGAATGAACGCAAGACGTAACGAAGAACCATAGCAGTGCTGACAGCAGCAATTAAACCAGGCGGCATGAACTTCCCCGAATGGTAATACCGATTTCCCATTACTCCAGCGAGAAGAGCACTGGCCCCAAGACCAACAAGGTAGTTAGACGGATCCTGCGAAGTTTGATAGGCGCCGTAAGCCAACACAGCTCCAAAAAGTAACCCCATCCCTAATGAAGCGGTACTTCCTGAAAATATTTCAGCATTATTATTAAACAACAGACAAATATGATTTTTTAAATTTCTTATTACAAGAGGATTTGCAGTGTTTTAATCGATGAGGTTTCCTATTACATAAATTAGCGTTAGAAATGAATAGAAATATCATGACAAAAAATTATACCTGCTTTGGCGTATCCAATTACACCTCCAGTGGCCACCAACGCAGCGTAGCCATAGGCGAAAAAGTCAATCCCCATGTTTGATGTTTAATGATTGTCTGGTTAGCTACTTCTTCTAGATACAATAAAGCAAAACATATCAATTAATTTTATTTGCTTTGATTCGGTTAACAACGTTTCCAATATAATGTCAGGAAAATGATTAATCAGAGGTTTTCTACATGTGACATTAGGGATGCTGAAAAGTTGAATATTGAAGGCTTAGCATTCGGTTAAATTGTACATACCAACCCCCGAAAAATGGGGGTTGGTATGTACAATCTAACTAATATTGGTTCGATTGTACATACCAACCCCCACTTTTTTATTGAAAAATCGTGTTTAAAATCATATATTGAGTTAGGAAAAAATTTCAAAATGCAAAATTAAACCTAGCCTTCGT
>JAHZNA010002322.1:0-10384 GCA_027743935.1 Sinodicranocentrus sp. ZH6
CCCATGTCATGTGTTCCTTTGCGAAGTCTAACCTCCCAAGTTTGTGTGTGTCCTTCAAATAAGGCTGTTTCTTCATTGCTCGCCATTCCAGATTCGGATTATTCATCAAAACTCGATGAACAGTGTCCTTTGAAATTTCTGTTGGGAGTTCTCTTTGGATTTCACGTATGGAATAATTGCCAGTGGAAGCAAACCGAGCTATCAATCTTTCGTCACGGTCAGTAGTGACCTTTGGTCGTCCAGTGGGGTGGTAAATAATCCCCTAACGGCGGTCTGAATGCAGATATTTGGACACACTTCCTTGCGAACAGCCTACCATCTCAGCGATTTTAACTTGGGAATAACCCTCTTGTAAGAGGGCGTCAATTTTTCCCACTTGGTAATCGCTGAGAGGAATACCAGTCGGTATGATGACTCCGGAATGAAAACTGAGGATTTTACCTTTAATCCGACCAATATATATCTCATAAGCCAAAAAAAATTCCTTGCTTTTGAGACACTCAAAATTGACTTAATTTACATAATGAGATGCATATCCCGTAAGGGTAGAGCAATCTCCATGAAACTTGGTGGAAAGAAGGTTGACTCCATATTGTACATTATATGCATAATTGAAGTAATTTAATCAAGAGGCGAAAAATTGCCAGCAAAACTAAAAAATATTGTTTTCTAGTGCGACAGGCCTTAAGGTTAAGGTTTGATGAAGACCGAAGTCTTCGTTTATTAATTCATACTCATATACATATTCCACACATAGAACATCCAGCAGAATGCTGTGTGCATACAACCTTATGTCATATTTTTTCATTGTCATATTATCATACTCTCCCTCAATGTAAAAATTGGTTACTGGAAATTTTGTTTTATTTCAGTTATGTAACAGTCTGATAATCCCAATATTTGTAATCAATCGTTTTTGTGTTCATTTTTCAAAATAAATTCATACATATACTTATCATTTTTACATCTCATGTTTTTCATGCATACTTTATTCTACGATGCACATATATATATACCTAATTTTATTCTATTCTATACATTTCTTCTTTCAATGATAAATAGATTGTTCTTGTTGAAAATTCCTTAAAATAGAGTAACTTCACAAATAGTGTCAAATTTATATACCTATGTAATGACATTTTACATCCTGTAAAAAGTAATAATCGTAAAAACAATTTGTGTTGCATATTTTTCTTCTCTTCTTTTTTCTTCTCTCTTTTCTTTCACAGTTTATAAGTTTTACTTATTCTAATAATGTAAATGAATATATGGTCCATCATGCTTTGGCCATATAAAAAAAATGTGTAAGCGTATTTTTGCTCCCGTTCTTTTGATGTGATTAGTCATCATTTTCTTCTTCCTCTTCTTCTTCTTGTCGCTTGTGAAACTTGATCGCAAGCAGTTTTCCTTCTCTCTTGAGTTTTAGATACAGCCGTATGCCTATGATGATGACCAATGTTAATGTCACGACCATTCCCCAAATGCTGACAGTTTCAAGCGTTGTATCATCTAAAAGTCCCTTTTACTTGGTATTCTTGTCATCATCATCCATGACCAATTGTATCCAGTTGACAGTCGGCTTCAGGTGCCAATTTGCTTTAAGTGATAATAGTCCATTCCAGTCGTCATGTTGATGGGATGTCATCTTGGAACTGGTAAAATTTACATCATTAATCATAAAATTAGTGTGTATCGGTAATGTAAACACAAATTCAAGGGAAACGAGTGTTTTCTTCTCTATCTTAATCTCGCTTTCCGGGCAGTAAATCATATTATTCATGTCTTCGATCTTTATTTGTATGAAGTCCCAGTTGTCATTTACATTGCTTTTCTGACATAACTCCACTGAAAAATACTTTGTTGATTCTGGTAATGTGTTGGTCTCTGCATTCCCCATGGGGGAATACGATGAGGTCATTTTTTGTTGGCACTTTTACATTTATTCCATAGACGCATACGTCCTTTATGGATAATATTGCATTTTCTGGACCGTTATATTTGACTGTGCAAATCTCATCCTTTCTTCGATATAGTAAGTTGAATGTATGCTTGGAGCAGAATTAAATCCTCCGTAATGACCGGAATGGTGTTTACATTTTCTTCTCTTTCCACCGTCTCTTTTTTTTCACGGATGATAGGTTTACCAGTGATGAGCTTACTTATTATGTATGATACGATGAAATTTGTCGAAATAGTCTTTTCTTTGAGCTCATCAAAATCCTCTTGATGCTTTTGCATTGTTATCATAGATTCATGGAATCTTTCTTTTAATGTGCCAACTTCAGATTCCAAACGTGACAGATTCTTTTCTTGTGAGTTTAATAATTCTTATATGTTAATATTTTTCACGTTATTGATCCCACTCAGGACTGTTCCAGTGATAGATAGACCCGCGATTAATGCGTGAATACCATATATTATTCTAATTATGCCCATAGCTGGTATGAATTTTTTATTCCTTATGACAATATTTCTCCAACTTTTCTTGGGGCATAATGATATCATCTCATCCATGAAATTTTCTTTGTAAACTCGGTTGCATTTTTCTACCGCTTCTTCAATCAGGTCTTTATGAACGATCGATTTATCAAGCATGGTACATGGATTTATAGCTTCAATAACTAGTTTCACTTGTATATACCCATTAGTGATAGGTATATCACTTTTTTTCACAGTACCGGGACAGGGTTTTGTAGTAAAACACATGACGTCATCATCATTTCACAGATCGTCATAATGGCAAGTGGAATGGTTCCGTAAAGGCGACTTCCTGTGCTGTGCATTTTATGATTGTTTCTTTCCTTCATTCCAGTTTTCTCCTTTATGTCCAGAAGTTTTCCCCTCGGTAGCGGTTTCGTCAGGATGTCTGCATGAATGACTTCAACAATGTCACATTGTTCTTTGTTTTCGATTCTGGAAAATGGCAATTTGCTAAATTTTCCAAAATAGCAAGGTTCACATGCCGTGTCCATTTCTTTTAATGTTTCTGGTGATGCTCCAATTGCTGCCGCCTTATTGAACATATAATTGATATATTTCAAATTTATGTGTGCTAACCTCATGTGCCAGAGTTTCGATGATTGTTGTGAGGAGATGATTGAGCATGCTTTGATTGTTGTGGGGCCGAATCGCATTTCAAACATGTCATTCTTCATATCTGGGCGTAGGATTATTTACTCCCGTTAAGTTAGAGGAAAGGGAAATTTCGAAAAGTTGAGCGATGACCAGAAAAATCTGCGGCCATCTATTTTCACCGTGCTAACTTAATTAAATTTGGTTTCAAGCACACTATTGTAACCTAATGAAGCCATGTCTTCAAACAAGCCCATAATGACACATTAACTGTCAGTGGCTTCAAACGGAAGTAAAAACATAAAAACTATCTGGCCACAAAGAAAAACAATTATGCTATCAAAAACCTTCTCAGAGTACAAAGGACAGTATTCTGAACCAACCACAAAGCATACTTCATCAAATGTCGCCAAATTGTGACACCAACACCACAGCTTATCTAAAAGATATAAAATCATAATAAAATCGGAATCAGGCGGCCTTGGGTACGAAGTACCCAATGGTTACTTGACCTTTGGTGTGAAGGGCACTCCCATGTCTTTAAATTGGTCATACATATTGACATCAGTGCCACAGCCTAACAGTAATCGGCACATTACTAATTTCAACGTCAAGTGGTGACCCTTAGTGCTGATTCAAGAATTAATAAATCTTAATTGCTTAAAAAACTTACCAGCTTTTAACCCTTTCTTTTATCCATTTAATTTGATATCTGGGTCTACTTGCACTTGTTTCCCTCGCTTCGCTGGCTGATGGAGGGACACAAAACATGATAAACTGATATTTTTAATAACTTAACAAGCTAGGTAGATAAATTTGATGTTTAAATTTGATGTTTATGAAGGAAAGGAAACCGAAGTCGAAGTACATGACACAAAGTACCAGTAACGATACGTAATCTATGCACAATGTATTAGGTTGAACTGCATGTAAAAATTGTCGACTATGTGGGGTGGTGTGGGGAATATGTCATAAGGGGAACATGCTACGTGGGGAATAAGTCATGTGGGTAACACATCATATGGGGAACCAGTGATAAAGGGAACAAGTCATATGGGGAATCAATCATGTGGAGAACCCGTCATATGGGGAAACCGCCTAGACTCATCCCGTGTTACACCTTCCCAAATTCACAGTTCAGCTTTTCAGCTTCATTGAAAACAAGACAAAAATATATGCTTTTGCTATCATCCACCTGCTAAAATCACCAAGTTTGTGTTTAACTCAAGAAAAATATTTCATCTCTCATCATCTTACCTTTTTTCTCTCTTTGAGTTCGCATGTACATTTCAAGAATGGAACTATGAGTGGAAAATAGGATATTTAACAACAGGTAATAAAAACTGCCTGTAAGCTCCAAAATTAAATTGTAGTAAACTCTCAAATACTGTAACATATTCTACGGTGGTTTGTATTGTTGTGTCATCGTCGACTCAAATCACGCAATATTTTGTTCAACTTACAACCCTTCTTCCACCTTCATCACCTCCTTCAATATTTTGTTTTCTTTGAGGAGAAAAAAACTTATACGAATTTATATATTTGCAATCAGAAATTGATCAAGAGGAATGTAAGCTAAAGGGCGTTTCCAAATGGGGAACAAATATGTGACGTGTTATATGGGATGTGTTTACAATAGAGATTTTTTCCTTGTTTACAATACCACATTATTTACCTCTCTACATTTCTATTGTTGCCTTATTCCTCTAAAACAATCTTCACATTCCAGTCATATGCGTAGTAAAAAAAATATTTTTCTTCTCCCGTACTCTATTCTCCTTTTCGAGTAATGTAGACACTTACGGGAATGAAATAATCAAGTGTATCACTTAATGCTGGCATGTAGGCAATTAATTCAACTGAAAAGTGCCACCAGTCATTTAACTGCAAATGGGCAGCGGTCGCCCCTAAAACATGAGATTGAAAGACGAGAATTGTTATGATTATTGACATGTTTTTCAAGCAATTTAACCATCAAATATATTGACTTAGCATTTTAAGTTATAAAAACTATCAGTTTATCATGTTGAGTATCCTTCAGCGAAGCGAATTGTATCAGGAGTGGTGATGTCTAATAACTTTTTCAAAAACTTTTATTTTGAGGTGTGACATAGTATGTTGTAATGCATTGCGTATGACAGCTTTCGTAATTTTCCGAGTCGGCAATTTTACAAACAGTAAAAACTTGACGTTGTGCATAATAGATTTCGCATCAGCATATAATTGTTTTTTAGTACTTTGGTTTCCTTTGCTAATAAGTAATGAACTTACTGCTTTTACTGCTTCTTCCACTATAAGCTAAAAACCAATATCAGCCTTCAAGTTAAAAAATTTCACATAAATTAATATTTAAATTTCATGTAATTCAGTCTCACTTGCGCATCAATGCTTTCGAATTGAGCCTTATTGTATGCTCCTCTCTTCATCGACTCGGCTTTCAATTTTTCAATTGACCTTTCGACAGCCTTTCCAAGTTTTGATGTTTGTTTTTCATACTTTTCAATTTGACAAGTTTGTGAAGTTTTCTGGTCAATAACCACTCTCTTAGACTTCTGAAAATACCACATGAACATCGAAATTCATATGAAATAATTTTTGACTCAAAATATGAATACATAGATACACACTGAAATTCGTGCGTACATAAATTACGAACATCAATAAGTAAACTTACCTTCGGAACAGGGTGGATTTTTTTGTGTGATTTTTTTGTGTAGCCCATTGTTTAGTCGTCTTTGCAGTTGTAGTGGTTTCTTTATTGCCCAGTAAAACATCTTTGACCTTCTTTAGTTGCATCATTTTTGGATGGAGGTTTAAACGCTGATTTCTCAGATTCTTGCGAATGTGAACAACTTTAAAAAAATATGCTCCTATAAAAGAGATATGACTTGCTTTGGATCAAACTTACTGTAACAAACATAGCCCGCACCCAATTTAAGAGACCCACCGAAATTTGGTAAACTCTTTAAGATTAGTTTTTGTCAACATGGAATTTCGTTTGTGACGATGTTATGCTGTGCTGTATGTAGTCTCTTTCATTACAACTGTATGGACCATGTATTTTCTGACTTTATCGTAACGGGTATGGTCATAGCTCACCTGACTGTATCTTCTCGTAAACAAAACAAACTAGCATTTAGATTAATTTAATAATTATTCATCATCAAGCATGAAGACGTTGCGTTACATTAAAGACTTTTTTTTACAAAACCAGATACTGTGATTGATACAGCTTCATTTCAATTTCAAAGAGTAGTTGTTGCTGGGTTTATGTATGCAGCTTTCATTTTATCGTTTATCCCTCATAATATCGGAAGATATTTAGATTGTTTTGATGGAAACCAAGTAAGTGATCCTGCAGTTTCTTCCGCTTGCTGACTTAGTTTATATAACGTTAAATCTCTTCTTAAGGAAGACAAAATTCAAGGCGCTTATCCTGGTTTGCAACGATATTAAATTCATAATATTTTTTGCGTTATGTACTAGGAATTGGCCTGAGATCTCAATCCGAAGCAGTAAATTATTTTACTCATTACCACAAGATGCCATTTTTTCTTATATTACAAGCTATTTCCTTTCAATGCACATCGTTTATATGGCGAAGTACTCCTGAAAGAGGAAGCATTGCTTATCTTGCTGAAAAATTTATAAAAACGAAGAGAGATGAAAACTTGGCTAAGAATCATCTACAATTCATAGCAAAATACTTCATGAAAACAAAGGGATCCCATTTCGTATACGCAGGAAGACTTCTGTAATGTGAACTCTTCAACATCATAATTCCTGTTGTGAACATTCATTTAACTGATCAATACTTTAACGGTAAATTTGTTAATTACCTGAAGGTATTTTATGACAGTTTTAAAGTAGTTTCTTATTTGGAAAGAGAAGTACCATTTGGTGATACACTACCACGGAGTTTAAAATGTACCTTTCCCGTGTACGGTGCAGGTGGTAAGTCCTAAAACAGTTGTTTATTGTAGCCAAGGCGGCACGTAGTGAAATGTGGGTATTATTTACTAGAAAACGCTCTAAAATAGTATGTATTAATTTGCAGGTGGAGTCGTGCCATACGATTTTTTATGCGAGTCACCCATGGTTAATTTCTTTCGTTTTGTGTACTTGATTTTGTGGATTTTATGGAGCATAAGTGCAGCAATATCCTCCATTTCATTCATTTGGCACTTTCTAACTTTAATGTCAAAAACCATTAGAATAAGATGGATATATTCTGTTTAGCCCGTGTCAAATGAAACTGGAGAAAAGTTATTGTGCTCTACAGGTTATGGGGACATAATTACTTTGATTGTACCTCGTTGATAAATGATTAAAAATTATTTATGTAGTGAAATTGTATTTGAATGCATAATTATTATTATCAAATTGTACTGTTAGGCTGTGGCACTGATGTCAATATATATGACCAATTAAAAGACATGGGAGTGCCCTTCACGCCAAAGGTCAAGTAGCCATTGGGTACTTCGTACCCAAGACCGCCTGATTCCGATTTTATTTTGATTTTATATCATTTAGATTAGCTGTGGTGTTGGTGTCACAATTTGGCGACATTTGATGAAGGATGCTGTGTGGTTGGTTTAGAGTACTGTCCTTTGTACTCTGAGAAGGTTTTTGATAGCATAATTGTTTTTCTTAGTGGCCAGATAGTCGACAAATACTTCACTAGATCTTTCCTTGCTGTAAGCACTTGGTCACCTCCTCCCGTTTCACTGGCAAAGTCAAGCTCCATGCTTTTCTTTAACCGCTCCTTAACGTCAATCTGGAGTCTACGCATCTCCCACTCTACTTGACTAAGCATGCCGTAAACTCTAGTTACCATGGCCTGGCAAGATTCACACGCTTTTAACCAACTGCTTGGGTTCGAACCCGACATTGTACGAGAAAGTCTATCGAACTCTGATTTGGGAAGTGAAAGCACATCAAAAAATAAAAATTTCCAAAACCCCATGTTGGGTTCACCATCTGTGCTATTTGAAGCTTTAACGGGCGCAGAGCAAATTAGGCATCGGGTTCCCTTATTAATAAGAGACACACGGTTTTGAGAATTTGACTCCATCTTATCCATAGTTTAACTACTAGTTAATTTAATCCAACTGACAATGACAACAAAAGAAAATGAATGCAAACAATCATTCGACCAAACTAAAATGAAACATGAATCAGTCGACTTGCTGAGGCTGAAGAATCTGTACTCGTATGATACATGTACAAGGTATGAATGTATGCGTAAGCATTTCCTCTCGTCTCGTATTGGCTGCGTGGGCTCGACGTGAGGGTTGTTGGGCTTACTTGCATATACCCTATATATGGCCTATATAGTTTTGTGATATTGTACTATTCTGATCTAAACATGCATTCATTTCAAACAAATTGGACCCAGTCTATAAAATGAAAAACTACCCTAAACTAGGAGGCTATCATTCACGAATAATCAAAAAGGCTGCAGTACAGATGTTAAATGTATTTAAATTGGTAGTTAAACATATATATTTTGCATGCGTGGTACTTTTTCGCTTATCTGAAATTTGGTCAACTTTTGGATATAAAGTAGGGAATCTAAGTACTGGATAAGGTAGCCTGATAACTAATGTACATAATGCTGATGAGACAAGTTGGCAGCAATGAGGTAAAATATTTTTAAATTGGCAATCAAGAAGTTTGTTTTGTGGTACTTTTCAAATTAAGTGTATTAGCAATTCAGTTCATTCGTCTTCAAAAATGCTAAAAAATGATGCATTGCACGATATTTGTTAACTTTAGAAACTGATAACCTTATTCAGGGCCTTCTACTCTATTCCCCTTCAAACAACTTAATTCCCCTGGAAAAATGCTGAAAAACGATGTACTATACGATGTTTGTGGAATCTTACGGTCCTGATCCTGGTCATGGTCATGGTCACGCTGGCGTACTTTAGATTCTAGCCGCAGCCTTTAATTAGCTTTTCAATATTCTAGCCGCTCATGTTCATGTTCCGATGCTTGCAGTGCGGAGGGTGTAAATTAATGTAATTTAAAGTCTACGAATTTCCGTCAAGGGAGTAGTAGCATTTATTCAACTAAACCCAAAGTATAAGCTCAAATACATTGCATTTAAACTAATCACTTTTTCTGTTGTCCATTCTGCTCCTTCTTCATGGATTTTAGAAACGCTGAAACGGCGGATCCGGTGTCGGCTGCAAATAAAATAATTTTAAACATCAAAATTTAGTCTCAAATATAAACCTATTTGACTATTGCTGGGTTGAATAAAACCTCTGGCCACTACTAACCTCCAAATGCGTTAAATGGCCCGTTAACGACCACGTTCACGATGGTGGGTGAAGTACCATTCGCAGAATTCACCATTATAGAAGGAAAGATGGCCATCTTTCGACCCTGCGATCCCGGAGTTCCGTCCATGGGGCTAAACCCGGTCACGTCCTGTCCATTCTTGCTTCCTAATTTAAATTAAATCCAATTTCAAATTGAGTTAAAGGCGAATATATGCTAATGTACAGAGACTGGCTAATTATGCATGTATTATGACTATTTGATCAACTTACCGGACATTTTTCAAGATATTTAGTTTTACTTTTTTAGGAGTAATTACGAACAAATAATAATAATAAAAATATATTCTAGTGCGACTTTGAAGAATGCAGTGTGGTAATGGAATGAGTCTAAAAAGGTGCATGTATTGGGACCAAAAACATATAATATGCAAATAAAGATGAGAGCCAAAAAAGGTAGGATGAGACGCAACGAAACCCTCATTATAATGTAGGTCCACGTTTTTTATTGTAATTTTACATGATTAATTTCAACCTGGACCTGGGACCGAATGCAACAAGATAGAAAAAGATTGCACCCACAATCACAAGCAGCATTAGCCTTAGCATAAAGTTGAACATGTAGGAGGACAGAGCCGACAGAGGTCCACTTGTACGACCCCTCTTTGAAAATACAGATACCTCTCTTGTAATACCTCTGTGTCTCTGGAAAAAAATCCCTCCAACTCGCCGTCCGTTCCCTGGCCATGCCATGAGTTGGAATTTGAATCCAGTAATCAGTTATTAGCTCGCAAAAGTGTTAAAAGTGCGAGCTTATGAAATCGTCTGCGCCGTCTGTGTGAAGGTCCTACAGGAAGTTATGAAACGACCCTATTGGGTGTTTTACTGAGTTCCTAGTGTGTTGAGTGTGTGTAAACTAGAAATTTTGTTTTTGGAAATTTAGAGCGAATTAATGAGGTATACGTGATTCGTGTTTCATACTGTGTGCATTGGGTGTTCTATGGGTGCATTGGGTGTTCTATGGG
>JAHZNA010002323.1:0-15145 GCA_027743935.1 Sinodicranocentrus sp. ZH6
GTTAAGTTCTGTTGCTGCTTCTTTAAACGTATGGAAAGTAACTCCATTCACCGTTCGTAAGTTTTCAAAGCTTAATGCTCCTGGAACATTTAGAAGAAGAAGTCTTAAATGATACCGCTCAATATCACGTGGACTTACCGTATACATTCTACCTAAAACCTTATTAAAACCTTGCTGGCGTGGCTTCCAGGTTTTTTCTTTGTCAGTAGCGTAAACAAAATGATTTGGTATTTCAATATAACGATATTTTCGAGCAGAAATGCTTTGTTCGTTTAATTTAAACCATTCCGTTAGGGTAGTATGCCTGCGTGCATTTTGCGCTACAGCTTGTTCCTCTTCGCCTTCAACAAACATAACTGGAAAGGACTCTGGTAAGTGTATGGCTAGCCTTATAATGGCGTGCGAAATATCGTGCAATTTGTATTCATTAATTCTATATATTGACTCTGGAGCACTAACGAATCTGGTATTTAAATAAAGTTCAATTTCATCTCGGTTTCGTAAAGATACATTTGCGCAATCATGTCCCTTATAAACGTATTTAAACAAATACTTGATGCTTTTTATAGAAGCACAAACTTCAACGTTAATATGACAGCCATATTTTTGCAATAAATATGGATTATAGGGAACAACCCATTCGTTGTTTATTTCACGACCTTTAAATATAATATTATTAGAGTTACTTCGTTAATACAAAGGGTATCCATTCACATTTACATTCGTTTCATTTTGTTGATTCTTTGGAAATTTTTTTGTGCATATTCCATTGTCCATGCATGGAGATGTGCTATTTAGCCCACATGGACCGTGAATCATGTGTTGTAGTACCAATTGTTTTAAAGCAGGATTATTTTCAGATATTGTTGCATGCATCGTGGACTACCAGTAAAGGATGACGGTAAAATCACAGGTATGCCAGCTTTTTCAGCAGGATCTCTGTTTTCCTGTAAAACAAAGTCTTGTAGACCTTTGTACGTTTCAACACGAAGTGTTTTCTGATTTTGGCGAATAAAATTTAATCGGTTTGCTTCAATTTTTGTGTATGCATCGACAATGTATTGCTGCATTAGTTTTCCAGCATATAATATTGGATTAAATTCTTCACGAACTGACAACCTGTACGAATAAAATTGTAACATGGTCATTCTTTTTTCACCACGGAGTTGCCTGTTGTCAGACCAACCTGGCTCCGCACTTGGAAAAAGAATAGGATACAGCATTGGGTCAAGATTTGGATTTAAAATCGAAAGTTGTTGAGTAGCATGAGAATGTTTATAATGTATCCGTAAATCCCTATTAAATGGAGGTTCGCCATTACTATCTTCAAAAATTATTGCGATTTCATCAGAAGTTGGTAAATTGTATCTTCGCCTATCACTTGTGTTGTTGTTTAGGATCATTAAGGATATTTGTGGCACTTCCGTGTTTTGCGCTTGAGCTCGTTGTTGTTCTTGCATTTCCACCTCATGCAACATTTTTATTCCTTCGGCATACTTGTTTATCTGCCTAATCAAAGTATCTAAATCATTTAAAAGATTTCTATTGCAGTTTTGATTGAATGAATTACTCATACGATGATTTGTGGCTTCCGTAGTATCCAATATATATAATTGCGCATATTTCGGTGTTACTGAATCATTTGGTATAAGAGAATTAGTTGTGACATGATATATTTGACCATGAATAGTATAACAATATGGCCCATTTCTGGTATGGTGGTGCAAGTTTGCTCCCATCGATGCGAATGCAAGAGCGCTATTATAAGAGCGAATGTTGTCTAAGAACTCAACTGAAAGAGGATGTTGTCGTTGAAGTAAATTTCTAAGTAAAAGTGGATAACGATTTAGTTTTTGTAGTGTTACTTTATGTTTGTGGCAACAATTATTAAATTTGCCATCCCTAGGTTTCTCTGCTTTAAAATGAAGTGCATCACAAAAGGCACATTTTTCCGTCATATCTCCAATATCTAACGTATTAACATAATGGATATTTTCGATTACGGCAACATCATTAGGAAAAGTTTCATCTATATGAGCAGCGTTAGTTTCTAACATAACAGGCTGTAAAGAATTAGCTGTTGGTTCAGTGAGAACCATGGATACAGAAGGTGTCATGGAATTAACTTCGACAATTTCATCAGCAATAACTTCATGCATATTTTCTGTTTCTACTGAAACATCAGACCCATTAGTATTAATATATTTTTTGTGACGACTGTTACGGTCACGGTTATAATCAATTAGCCTCTTTCGAGCCATTTCAACTACTTGTATTTGTATTTGTCTTGTTTTTGTATTAGCACTTGGGGCTTTTAATTACCACTTAGGGTTTCTTATTGCCACGTGTGGCTTTTAATTATCCCTTAAGGGCTTAAAAATACCACTTGGGGCTTTGAATTGCCACTTGGGGCATTTGATTGCCACTCGGGGCTTTAATTTTGCCGCGTGGGGCTATTTAATACTGCTAAAGATACACTGCTACCAAATACACCTTTGGTAACCTTGATGGTCTTCTTAATGCTCCGTCAGGATTGGGTAAACTTCCTGTCACTTGAAATATTGTTGGGCTCAGCTCCAGTTATCACAAATCCTTAACAACTTAGCAAATGCTGTTGCAATCGTGAAACTGATTAAGTCCTGAAATTTAAATAAACATAAAACTGTAATTAAAATTATGCATCGTTCATGTAAGAAAAAATCATCTACGAAATACTAACCGAGTGTAAATACCACAAACCTGCTGAAAAACACGCAAACACAGAACGACATTAAAATTCATACACTGACAGGACCAACTACATATTGAGAAAAATGACAGGTCTAAGATAATATTGACAGATCAGCATACACACAGACAACAATACAAAAACACAGACAAACAATACAAAAACACAGGCAGGAATACATACATACAGACACGAATGCATGCATACTGACAAAATGATAGACATTAATACAGTGACATGTTTACATACACACGGACTTGGATTAAAACATCAACCCTGGCCTAAATTAATGCATACACACTGACACAAATTAATGCATAAACACTGGCATAGATTAATACATACACACTGACAGACCCACAGACACAAATATAGAGGGATTAAATATTTACCGATAAGCACACACACGTTTACATTAATAGCTATATACTTAAATCACGCATTGATAAACAGACTGCACTACTAATCGAATAATTAAAAACATAAAAAGTCTATTCACCTATTTCCCGAGCTTTTGTCGTTTCTCGTCTCGCTCTGATCCTGCTATGAAATTTACACTTGCTGTTGATATGATGATTAATTAATTAAAACACAATTAATGGGTGATTTTAAATTAAATTCATACATAATCAACACATTGTAAATTACCGTAGGAAAAACGAAGCACTCCTCCTCACACGAACACTTTAAGTTGAATTATTCTTCGTTGAAATCACTAAAATGAATAATTTATAATATTTGTCTTCCTGGATCAAAGAAGCACACAATACTTGCTAATAACCATTAGTTTTTAAAAATGAAGAAGAGAGCAATGGTGACATTGACAGCATTCACTTTTCAAAAAATTAAAGTTTCTCTTCTCATATTTTCTTCTTTCAAACAACAGGCACTCGAGTACTTTTGTTTGTCCAGCACTTCCAACATAGATAAAAAAACCATGAAAATATGCATACACCGCTTTAATATAGAACTCACCATATGAAATAAAGGTAACATACGTAATGTGCTATAAAAGCAACAAATACATGCAAGTACTTCATAAACAACTTCATGAAGTACATGCATGCATTGCATTACGAAATGTTTCATGAGGACTTGGTTCATGACATGCATAAAGCACCAGGTACCAGTCCCATGTCATTTCGTAAACATTTACTCATTAAAAATGTGTGCAACGTCATCATTAGCTACACTACCAAATGGATGTCTTCAGTTCAGCACTTGATCTGATTTATACACGATGTAAATGTGTAACCGAATTGACTTGTGTGAGGAGCCACGAAAGAAAAAAATAACTGTGTACGAAGAATAGGTACCCTGATCTGATTATACACTGCATGCAAATGTGTAACCGAATTCACATTCGAAAATCCTCGTACCTGTCCGACATCATTTAGTAAGCATTTACTCATTCACAATGTGTGCAACGTCATCATTAGCTACACTACCAAATGGATGTCTTCAGTTCAGCACTTGAACTAATTTCTACACTGTATGTAAATGTGTAACTGAATTGACTAATGTGAGAAGCCACGAAAGAAAAAAAAACTTTGTATGAACAAAAGGTACCCATATCTGATTTATACACTGTATGCAAATGAGTTACCGATTCGAAAATCCTCAAAAAGAACTGCACATGGAAGAGAGGAAACCGAAAAACATACACCACCAGGCATTCCATTGCTTTTACGAAATCTATCATGCACAATGCATTCGCATTAGATGAAACTGCGTGTAAAATAATACACTCGGAGAATTACGAAATCAGTCATAAACAATGCAGTACAAAAATCTAAATCACAATTTAAAATTAATTAGAGTAAACTTTTTGGAAAAGTCATTAGCCTATGCGGGGCTGGCCCTTTTCAGCTTTCATTTGATGCATTTTTTATGAAAATCTGTGCGCTGCTTATATGACAAAAAGGTACACAATGGACTGCCCGAATCTCAAACACGCTCATATAATAAGTATGGATGGATAACTGTGATAAGCGGTTTGGCTGACAGACTTGTAAATCACGATAGATTTTATTACACATCATTTTTTTCTCATCGTTTCACTTTGAACTCCACAGACACTAACACTGTCACCAAGACATTACTCATGACAGCAAAACAAGTTAAAATTGTGTTTCTCCTGATATAATAAAAACTGCCAACTTTCACCCTCAAAGGGGAAAAGGCTTGTAACTCCTTTTTCCCAAATTTTGTCATCAACTTGAGCAGCTCAAGTTCCCTAAATAGTTTACAACTTTGGGTGTTTATCATTGCACTGAAGAAACACAGTGACCAAAGGATTCCTGAGCAAATTATGAATAGTCCGGTGCAAGCTGCGATAACGAAAAAATTTCCCGTGAAGTACAATTTGATGACGATAAAAATTGTGACCATTGGGCACAATTGGGAAGCGAATATTAATAGAGATAAATAGTCCTTCCCGTAAGATACATTGTAGCGATTGCAGAGCACATGAAGTTTCCTGTGAGCTTGAAAAATAAGGTAGAGTTGTGAACTGCTTTTGGGATTTATATGGACCAACGATTTCCTAGTAAAAAGAAACAAATTAAGAAGATGGGATTTTTAGATTTTATTTTGGTGGATATAGGACTCAACCTACCTGATTCCAATTAGGCTGCAGATCATATTCAAAATGTATATCAAGTGGATATACATGACAAGACCACAAGACCCCCATAACATAGATTGCCACCAGGATTCGTAAACAAGGGCAAACAATTTCGCAATAAATTCCCTCCAACGTTATAGTAGGAATGGAGAAAGTGGTAGCTGAGGTGCCATTCTTCTTCAATGGTCATTAGATTTATGGCAGTAACGATAATATATTGTTGGAAAAAGAATGAGATTCCGAAGAATGACATGAGAAAGTTTCGAATTTTCTGGAATTTTTGGTATTGAGCAAATGGACGGAACTCTGAAAAAATTTAAAAAGTAAAGCCTCTGGAATGTGTATTTTTTTAAATAAACCTTTTCTTACCCTTTTCCAACTGTCGGGATAATCGAATAGATTGATTAATCACGTCGCTAAATTCTCTCGCCTTAAAAGTAAAAAAGAATTGGATATTGTTGGCGCTGAGGGAAATTATAATCATTGCAATATGAAGGGATAGCTGCATGTATTGCGAGTTGTCAAGGTAAAAATAAAACTTCCTGTGGAGGGCTAGGATCGAAAGGAAATGTTGGAGGAGGTTTAAAAGTTGAATAATATTGTAACAGAGTTTTTGGAGACGAGATACTGGGCAAAAATAGGCGTCTCCTTGATCCCACTGGAATTTTACACAGAAATTTTGAATAGCTTGGAAATAGGAGAAAACGAATTTCACCAAAGGTTCTACTTCGAGCTGTAGCATGATGAAAGTTTTCTCGAGAAGGAATTTATCCACTGACGCTGAATGTAATCACTGATATGGCTTTTAGTTTCATTTGCCTACACGATATAGTATATAATTAGTATACATAGTGCATAGAAATAGTACCCGGCGGGCTGGAGTCGGATGACATATGTATAATTAGTAGTTATTATATTTCTTATAGTATCAATTTGGAAAGGTATTTATTGAGCTGCATAATTTACAACCAAAAATCATTTGTAATTATAGCTCAATAATTCACTTAGTATTCGGTAACAAGCAATTTTGCTTAGCAACAACTTTGAGTTTTTATCATTGCACTGACGAAACACGTCGACCATATCATTCCTGAACAAAGGATGCATACTTCTGTGAAAGTTTCAGTGACGAGAAAGTTTCCTACAAAGTATAATTTAACGATAAATAAACAGTGTCAAAATTGGTGCTATTCCACAAGCATATGACAATAATCCTTCCCGTAAGAGAGAGAAGTTAAGTGTAGTTTCCTGTGAGCTTGAAAAATTGGAGAAAGTTGGGAGAGGAGAAAATATATGGTAGCTTTTGTGCGGCGTTCAGTGAAATTTACCTTAAAAAGTATATTACACGATAAATTGGAAAATTGTTAAGCTGGCGTTTGATGACAAGTTACGTAGGTAATTTTAAAAATATCCATTTTTATTAATTTCAATTATAGCATTAGTTCATCGAAGCTATATAATCCGTAGTTAAATGTTGTAAAAATAATTGCGATGGCAAGTTGGGTAAAACTATAACAATTTAATTTATGCTTTTATAAGGAATCTGTAGGCTAAAATATTTTTTCCTGATGAATAGAACTTCCTCCCGTCTCTGGCGTCTCTCGAAAAATTATTTTCTTCGGTTGACAAAATTTGAAAAATATGTCAATAAATTTTCTCCGGGTGGATGCGGGAAAAATTATTTTTTTTTATTAATTTTTGTCAAATAACAATATTATATATATTTTAAGAACTAAACACGGTTACAGTGGATGATAACATTTTAAGTATAAATATCAAGCTTTCGATTGTTTAATATTCATGATCAGGACTCAGGACCCAAACCACCATCAGGTTGGCAAACCCAAGGTCGGCTTAGAGTAGAGCAAGGGTAGATAAGACTTCCAAACTCCATGGGATCTGCATGGTGCATGTGCCAAGCCAACTTCGCAAAGCAAGTCGTTGTTCTTGATCTTGTGCCGACTCGCCGTCTCTTCACCCCACTTAAACCGCGTAGTTTTCATTAGTAAATTGTGAAAAACAAACAATTGTCAACAACTGATCCTGAGTTTTGTGTTGGAGTTGATAAGTAACGTTAAGTTTTAGTAATAACAGTTAACTGACAGTCAAAGTCACGACAAGGAAACACGAATGACAAGAGCTAGTTTACGGAATCCAGCCGATGTCCAACTAATTAACTGTGAAGCCTCAAACATAAATGCTGTCATTGCAGTCACATCCAACATCAAATAGCCAGCTATTTCATGCTTTGAAGCTGAACAGGAATTTCCTTTAAAAGTTAGTATTGGTCCGTTAACTAAACATGAGTAATTTCATGTAGTTTTATTATTGATCAAACAAGAATGATCATGAGCTTTGCTAATATTATATAATTAATTTAGTTAGATTATGAACTATATGGACACTAAAGAAGTACTGTGGAATCGCTGTTTCCTCTGCTCATCACCATTAACCAGTGGCCAAACTGAAAGAGATAAGAAGAATGATTATAAAAGACTTCCTCCCACTCCCAGCTGTAGTACTCTTCTCAAATATTTACTTCGTGACTGGGAACTTAGTAAACCTCTTTCAAAGTCTGTGCTGAAGGTTGTCAAAATCGAAAATCCTCTGGGTGGCTTGAGGGGGAAGTGGTGCTGTTTTTGTGAGAACTTGGCAGAGTCTATAAACAAGCTTCATTTGGAGCTGGAGGTAATTCAGATGAAAATTGTGGATCACTTGAGTACTGTGGGGAAGGCGGTGATAAGCAATTCAAGATTATATGGAGGGAATTCAGAGGTCAAGGAGGTCTTTCAGGAGGCAGAAAAAGTTTTAGAGGAATGGGAAGACAACGAAAGATGTAATGAGGAGAGGGAGTTTTTTGAGGTTTTGCATCAATTTCAGACTTTTATCTTTGAAAATGGTAACAGTCAATTGTTCATTGGGAAAATATAGATAAGTGTAAAAATTCTTAAAATCATTGTATTTTAAAGACAGAAACCACCTTCGGATTCCTCTTGTTTACTTGGAGAAGTATGTTGGAAAGCTGGAATTATTTTCGAAAGCTGAGGTTATGGAATTTCAAACCGGGAAGGATAAAGGACTTGATAAGATATTAGCATTAACACCAACACCACCAAATGACATCAAAAGAGAACATGATGAAGACGGTCCCTATGAAACAGTTGAAAAGTACACGTTCATTGATGAAAACACAGATTTAATTGATGAAAATGACCAGGTTGAAAGCTTATCGTCCGCTCCTAGCTCTCCAGAAGTGGAACGAACTGTTCGAAAAGCAACTCGGAAAAAGAGATTTGCAGGTCGCAATAAGAACCCAGAACCATCATTAGCTGCTCAACTTCAAAAGAGGTTACGCCAAGCAGCGAAAAAGTCGGATAAGAAAGGACCTTCGAAAAGAAAGATGAAGAATTTAAGTCGTGTTTGGAAATGCGAACAATGCGCATATCAAACTCGTACCACCGGAAATATGGACCACCATCTGAGATCTCATGAAACCTCAGAGAAGCTCTTTGAGTGTCCAGATTGTCAGCAAAGATTTACTCAACAACTTCTCTTGGAGGTGCATCTTCTCCAACATTCCAGAAAAAGAAAGTGTGACGTATGTGACAAGTCTGTGTTTCCTTTTGATATGAAAGCTCATTTAAAAACGCATTCTGACAAAGTTATCCAATGCGAGTATTGTGACATGTGTTGTGGAACTTTCAAAAAAGCATTTGCTCACGCTTTGGCCCATCCCAGGTCCAGCTTGAAATGTGGCTTGTGTCCAGATTCGAATTTGAAAGTGTATTTAGTTCGGAGGGAACTTCCAGTTCATATGTTTGAGTGTCATGAGGACGAGAATTTGTTTAAGTGTGATTTTCCAGGGTGCTCATCTGCATATTTCGAGCTCAGACAGTTAAAAAGTCATAAACGATGTCATCCTTTGGGTGGTTCAACGCATAAATGCTCCATTTGTGACACAGGTTTTACAAATGAACATAATTTAGAAACACATATGAAGACTTTGCATCCTACAATTACAATTCTGGATCCCAAACTGGCAGACGAGAAAGATCAGCATCCACTAGAACTACAGCAGGAAGGAAAGTCCGAGGGGAAGAGTAAATATAAATTTTGGCAATGTGAAACATGTGACTATCAAACGAGGGTCTCGTTTCTCATGGAGAACCACTTGAAGGGTCACGAAACCTCTGAAAAGAATTACACATGTTCTAAATGCAAACAAAATTTCACTCTAAAGCTTTCGTTAGAGGTTCACATGCTCCAGCACTCGAGAAGGCGAAGATGTGACGTATGCAACGATTCAGTGCTACCTATAGACATGAAAAAACATTTGGAAACTTGTCACAAGAAAATCTTTCAATGTGAGTTTTGTCACCATTGTTGTGGCACATTTGCAAAAGCCTGGAACCATGCAGGAGAGCATACCAAAGCAAAGCTGAAATGTGACCTTTGTCCTGAATCCGATTCGTCAGTTTATTCCGTCAATCAGCCACTTCCTCGGCATTTGTTCGAGTGTCATGGACAAGAAGAGCATAAACTGCAATGCGACTTTCCAAACTGTTCTGAAATATTTTTTTCCAGGACATCCCTCACACTTCATAAGAACATACACAAGAAGCGTTTCGAATGCAACATATGCCAAAAAGCATTTTTTCATCGAACCGGACTCCAGCGGCATATGAAGGGACACAATAGAAAATCGAATCCTCCCCCTCCCACAGTATTCCATTGTGACTCCTGCTCTCAACAATTTCTCACTAAGAAGGCTCTCAACAAGCACAAAATGACTAATCATGATGACCCCAAGTTTCAGTGCAAAATTTGTCCAGATAAGCAATTCCTAAGTTACGACGGACTTCGACTTCATGAAAGGGTTGTGCACAAGTTAGGAAAAGAATTACCTTCTCACAAGTGCTCCGACTGTTCGGCAGAGTTTCACTGCAAAACCCATTTGGTCCAGCATCAAATAGCGAAACATAAAGTTATCAGGGATTTCATTTGTGAAGTTTGTGGTCACTCTTCAAAGTCCCAAGTGCAGCTTAGGCGTCACACCATCCTTCACTTTAAAGAGGAGTGGAAGCATGTTTGTCCTCATTGCCAGAAGAAGTTTCCTAGAAGTCATCATCTCAGTTTGCACATTAGGACGCATACCAAGGAAAAGCCGTTCCAGTGCGAATTTTGTGGGGCAGCTTTTGCAAGCAAAAGTAACATGAAAAGTCATGCGAAAACGCATCGTAATCAAGAACAAGAAGGGTTGGCTGGGAAACTGGAAGAAAATGATTACAAATTTAATTAATTAGTATTTAATTATTTTTTTAACGAAATAGTCCCGTCGAGTGAATTACAAGCTGCAAATGTATGTTAAAAAGTGTCTCATTTGACCCCGACGGAAGGCGCAATAGTATGTATTGTGTTGATAAATGAATAGGTAAAGGAAAAGAAATATGTTAGAGGATGACGGGTGAGGAGGAACAATCCTTTGTTTTTAGTTATTTAAAATATTTGTTTAATTATTTGAAATTGTTATTTATTGTTCAGTTAATTATCTAAAATGAGCAGTGCTTCATGGAATCGGTGTTTCATTTGCTCTTCTCTTTTGGAAGAGGAGGGAGGAAAAGAAGAGAAGAAAAGAGGAAAATATAATAATAATTTGTACCAAAGTCATAAAATTTTATTAATGTATTTGCTCAGTGATCCCGATTTTAAAAATCCTTTAACCAAAGATATCTTCCAGTTTACTGAAGGAAATAAAGTGAAGAGTGAGTTACCTTGTTTGGCGAAGCGTTGCAGTTTTTGTACAAAATTGGCTGACTCCGTTGTAAGCTTACAATTGGAGCTGGAGGTTATCCAGATGAAGATTATAGACCAACTGGAGACATTGAGGAAAGCAATAGTTAACAATTCAAGACTGTATGGGGGAAATGTTAGAGTGAAAGAGGACCTTGATAGGTTTGAGGAGAGTTTGGGGGAAAGGGAAGAGCTTGGAGGGAGCTGTGAGAATGAGAGAAAGTTTTTGAGCTGTCTTCATTATTTCCAGACTGCAGTGTTCGAAAATGGTATGATGAGAAATACTTCCTTTAAGTACGGAGTTGAGATTTTATAATGTACTCGTTTAGCGTAATTGTGTTTAATGTTTGTTTTCATTTTCTATTTTTATAGATACGGCTCAACTTCGTATACCAATCATTTCCCTTGAAAAATATACACAAGGAAAAATACCATCCTTAACTCATGGAAAAATACCAGCGCGTAAAAGAAGAGGAATAGCAAAAAAGTTGATACCTCCCATCACTGCTATCAAGGATGAGCGTACGGATATTTTCAAAATGAAAGATAACGATGACATCAATAACTCTGATTTCGAAATGAAACTAGACAATAAAGCACATCTAGATGACCATGACAAACCTACAGTGATAGCTAAAAAACGGAAGCCCGGCCGACCAAAAAAGACTGATCCTAAAATTCCCAAGAAGAAAAAAATCCGAAAACGGCGTCCAAACGGAGATCCCCTAGTTCCAAAACGAGTGCCTTCCAAAGCCCAACTACTCTACAGAGAAATAATCCGTGCTGCTAGAAAAAACAAATCGAGTTCCATCCGAGAAATCGCACCCGGCAAGAATAGAATATGGAAGTGTGACATCTGCTCCTTAGAAACTTGGCAGAGACCATTTCACATTGAGGAACACTTGAGAACGCATGAAACCCCAGAGAAAAACCATTCATGTCCTGACTGTCCCGGAGTGAAGTATACGCACAAAGCTTATCTCGAGCTGCACCTCACTTTACACTCTTTCCGGAGAAAATGTGATGTTTGTAATGCGTCAGTTTTACCAATCGAAATGAAAGCTCACATTGAGAAAACCCATTCAGACAAAGTGTTCCAATGTGAATCCTGTCATTACTGCTTTGGAGAATACAAAAACTTTATACAACACTCAGCTCAACATGGTCGAGGTCGAATGCTCAAGTGCGAGTTATGCCCAGATGGATCTTCAACTGAATATTCTGTTCGACAAGAACTCCCTCGTCATTTATATGAATGTCATGGGATCAAAGATCTCCAGTTGAAGTGCAGTGAACCCGGCTGTTCCCAAGTATTTTATTATAGTGCCCTTCTCAACCGACATATGGCTGTTCACCAGCGCAAATTTGTTTGCACAAGTTGTGACAAAGTGTACCAAAGTCAGACCCTGCTTGATTACCATAATAGAACAAAGCACGCCCACAAAGTAGATCTCTTCCAGTGTGATTCTTGCGAACAACTATTTTCCACAGAAGATAAACTGGACCGTCACAAAATTGCAGATCATGGTCTCCCAAAGTTTCTTTGCGAGTTGTGCATCCCCCACAAGGAGTTCGGGAGTAAGCCTAGTTTAGCCTATCACCAAAGAGTATATCATGGAATGGGGAAGAAAATGAAAGTTTACAAGTGCAAATTATGTGAAAAAACGTCTACAACAAAGCTGGGTATGAGGAAACATGAAGACTCTCATGTAAAATCGAAAGACTTTTTTTGTGAAGTTTGCGGCTTTGCTACAAACTCTGCAGATAATTTAAGACGTCATTCTGCTGTTCACACTGATAGAGAGAAAAAATTTGAGTGTAGTTATTGCCAGAAAAGATTTGTAAGGAAAGATCAACTTGTCACTCATTTAAGAGTGCATACGCAGGAGACCCCTTTTCAGTGTGAAGATTGTGGAGCAGCGTTTAACCACTCGAGGACGTTGAGTAATCATAAAAGGATTCATACTCGAGGGAGACAAGTTACTCCTCGATGTGGTCCTCGTAACAAGCCTCGGGATGTCAGGGAGGAGCTAAGTTCTTCAGTGCTTGAGGAGAGACTAAATGAGAGTCAAGGGGAGGGGTTTTCTATCGTGTTGGGGTCTCTCTAAAAAGTTTAGTATTCATGTTATATATTTCAATAAATATGAGCTATGGAAAAATTCTGGGTTTTGTTTATTGACCATAAAACTGACCCATACTGATGTATGCTAATGCTATGTAACATTTTTTCAAGAATTTACTAGCAGTTATATTTTTTTATTTTAATGCGTAGGTAACTATTAAATAGAAAATGAAAGCATTGTACTTTTCAAATAATATAGACCAAGACAAAATGTTATTTGTATTGAAAGGCGTTAAATTTTCTCTTTGGACAATAACTCAAAATCATCATTGTAGGAAAATTTGGGCATCCTCAGTTGATGCAGATTCCATATCACACCACACCACACACAGGGTTTTTGAGTTGAGTACCACCGATTATTATTCCGTCCTATTCACAATGCTATGCTGATTGCTAGTCACATGAATTCCCATAAAATTGTTTTCAATTCTCTTGTTTAGTTCGAAAAAGGAAAGTGCATTTTTCGAACCAAACTTGCTTTGCAGGCAGATTCCAGCCAGAAATAGTAGTTTACTCTGACCATTTACCAAAATAAATAAATAATAGACATCTATAGACAATAGACGCTTAACGAACCTCTGGAAGCCTGTATCATGTAATTAGATTCATAGACTGAATGCTAAGTCTGGAAAGATTTGGAGGTGACATGAAGCAAGGCTTCCGTTCCAATGTGTTTCTGGACGCTCCTCTTTTTTTAACTTAAATTGTCACATACAGACTGGTCTTATCTCAAACAGCCATTTCGAAATACGAGTCGAGGATATTACTCGTGAAAACATACAGTCAAATATAAAGGTAAATGGCAGATTTAAAGGTATACCTGCTATGATTATCGGGTCAACATTCGACCCAGACGCAGTATTGCTTTTGCACCTCTGACCCCTGATCATGATATCTCTGGATGTTCGAAAGCAAAATTTCAGAACACAACATATATGTATGAAATGAAAAGTAATCCTTACATCGCCCACATCTATGCCGTATTAATGCACCCCATACAAAGGCGCATAAATATGCTTTTTTAAAGTTTGTTGATGTTCACATTGGAGAGAGGTATGGAGTGAGATAGATATTGAATTGTACACTTTTTGTGTGTGTGATTTATTTGTTTCAAATTAAACAATAATTTTCAAGTGTTGTAAATACGCTTTTAATCATTGCTGTGATCTCAGTCAAATGTAGAAATGGGTAGTATATTCTGGAATCGGTGTTTCATTTGTTCCTCTCCTTTAAAACCAAAATCAAATGAGAGTTCGAGAGAGGCTAACAGCCAAAGTCATAAAATCTTACTTCAATATTTACTCAATGATTACAATTTGAAAAATCCATTTGCTAAAGATCTCCTCCAGTTTTTCGGAGGAGCTGAGGGAGCGACTGCAATTAAAAGGGAGTTACCTCCTCTTGTCAAGTATTGCGATTTTTGTGAAAATTTGGCTGACTCTGTACTAAGATTACGATTGGAGCTGGAAGCTATCCAGATGCAAATTATTCATCAGTTGGAGACATTTAGAACAGGTGTAGTTAAAAATTCTGGATTGTATGGTGGAAATGTTGGAGTGAACGAAGATCTTGGGATGTTCGAAGAGAGTTTGGGTAAAAGGGAAGAGCTTGGAGTAAACTGTGAGAAGGAAAGATTGTTCTTGAATTGTCTTCACTATTTCCAAACTACAGTGTTCGAAAATGGTATGTGATGCAATCAATCTAATTAATATCCATAGTTTTTATCTAGTATCCATTGATTTTATTTAGAGTGGAATTAATTGAATGTTTGAAATCTCTTCATTTTTAGACACTGCTAAATTACACATTCCTCTTGTTTACCTGGAAAAATACACTGGAGAAAAATTACTCCCAATAGTAAGCGATGGAGGAGCAAATA
>JAHZNA010002324.1:0-10593 GCA_027743935.1 Sinodicranocentrus sp. ZH6
TTACTATATACATTCATATACATAAAAATATTGAATATAAGATATATTAAAATTACTATATGACATAATGTTTTATGATAACTTTTTAGGTTAATGTTTGATGTGAGACTATCGTTTTACGATATCTTGTTAGGTTAGATTGTAAGGTTAATTTTTGATGTGAGACTATCGTTTTATGATATCTTGTTAGGTTAGATTGCAAGGTTAATTTTTGATGCGAGACTATCGTTTTATAATATTATGTTGTTAGGTTAGGTTGTTAGGTTAATGTTTAAAGTGAGATTAAAACTGTGTTCAATATTTGCGAGCTCAACTTAGTCTTACCAGATTTATTATACTATACGTGGTATTATATTACAAGTTGATTGATAAGCTATACGCAATGAGCAATTAGAATGAAATACCCGTCGAAACTTCAGCCATTTGGATTTGGAAATGCAAACCCCCCAAATAAATAGATACGAGTAATATTCTTAAGATCGAACGATTTATCTGTCGTAATTAATTTAAATTGTTGCATGCGAATGTGAGCTTGTTAGTTAATTAACATGGAGACGTTAACGCCCGACGATAACATCAAACAAATCGTCTTATTAGCTCTTACTGATATTGTTTGTATAATTAAACTAACCATTTGTTAGCTAAATTGCCATCTCAAGTTAGGACATAGTTATACAAGTAATTAATCAGCACTGAAAATCACCTCACCCAACATCATGATAACACTGTCAAATCCATACCGTTATGAACAATGAAATACTACAATAGTTAAAAGTGGTGCTTGGGTAGGCGAAGTAAAGTGTGTCGGACACTGCCACGTTAAGTGGTAGGGGACAGTAATTTTAGGATTTTCCTTCACCAAAAATGTAAAATGGAATGTTTTCCAATATGCATTGAATGCATACATACTATAATTTAATGGTTTAACTAATTAATGTAGTACATTTAGCAATATTTTTTCGCGTTAAAGTTTTTTCATGATTTTGGATTCGGTCGGAGAATATATGTTTCATGTAGTATCCATAAATATTCCACGTAGCAGCCAAGATCAACTTTTATTACTTATCTGCAAAGACCAAATGGCTGAGATGCATGAAGAAGTTAGGTTAGTCAGTGAATGTCAGGTAGAATGTAATTATTACAATTCTACCATTAATTATTATTGCAAAAAAATCTGAGTAAAAAGGCCATTTGCGTAGTTACACGAAGCAAAGTCAACGAGCAAATAAATGTAAAAATGAAATGAATTTGATGCATGATTTGTATTGGTGTTTTAAGTGTTTCCAATTTTCAATTAATTCCTTTACCTGAAAAATATTTGAATAGAAAATGTGGATTTCATGAAAGCGCATGAACATAATATGATGATGCATTATTGTGCATTTCATGCAGAACAAAGGACAACTTGTTGCGCAGAAGGAGTAACTTGCCCAGCTTTTCTATGGCAAGTGAGGAAACTTAACTTTTACATGAAGTTTGTTTTTATCTCTCCTGGTTTGGCTGCAGTTTTCATTGTGAATTGGGATTTGTGATTATTTTTGTATTGACATCCGCAGATAATAAAAAACAGGGAAGTCAAAAATAATAAGTCGATAACTGCTTATAGTGTCAATGAAATGAAAAAATGTAGTGTTTATTGATTATTATTAGTTGTCAGTGTCAGTCATCAGTTAGTCAGTTTTGTTAAAAGTTATGAAGAGGAGGAGGACAGAAAGAAAAGAACTCAGAGTTGGTGTTTAAATTCATTGTTCACATTACAAATTGCATTACTTATATGAAAACTAATAGAATTTGTAAATATTGAATTGATTATTTGTGTGGAATAATGACTGGATCTGGATTTTGATTACAGCTCACACGTTCAACGTTATGGAGCAAAGGCACGAGCAATTTATTTTGAGGAATTTGGGAAAATTGGTGAAGCTAACAGATTGCAATGTACTTGTTCTTGTACATCTTCAATCTAGGGGTGTGATTAGTGAAGAGGAGTATGAAGAATTAGTAAGATATTGTCTTCATGTTTGAGAGAAAACAATTATAGTTTAACTTTAATTTCCTGTATTCAAACAAAAATGTTTTTATTTCTTTTCCAACAGCAAGCCATCCAAACAAGATTATCAAGGGCATCAAAACTATACAAAATTGCATTACGGAAGAAAAATTCTTATCTGATTTTGCACCAGGCGCTGAACGAAACACTTCAAACAGGAGCAGCGGAAGTTTTGCTGGAAGGACTTGACGCAATTTTTGACCCTTCAGAACTGACATCATATTCCGAGCCTGGAGAAGAAATACGTGATAAGATTGAAAAGAAAAGGGTTTTGTTTGATGTACAAGATCCTAGTTCGTTATTTATCGGCAGAGAAAAAGAACTAGAAAATTTAGATACATTATTAAATCTCAGTAGTAGGCTTGCAGTTATTACCCACATTGCATCGCCGAGAGTGAGGAGTCGGCGACTTCCTCTTTTTTGAAATTGGCTTCAGATAGGTTAGATATTACCACCAAAAATGTAAATGGGAAAGAAAAAGAGATCAGTATTGTTGTGCAAGATTGCTATGCTTACTTTCAAACGATGAGGTGTCTTTTTATTTTTGATAATGCAGAGAATGAAAAGTACTTGCAGCAATTTCTACCTAGTAAAACCACCTCTCAAACAATTTACATGTTGATAACCTCCCGTCACCAAGATTGGGACAGGTCTGCGCAAGTACTAGGTCTAAATGTGTTTTCGGAAGAGGAGGCTATAACATTTGTGAAAGAAGGTTTAGAAATTGAAGATGATTTATTTAAAGATGACATCAAGCTTCTTGTGAATCGATTGCAATATTTCCCTCTTGCCATTAGCCAGGCTATTTCGTATATTTATAATCAGGAGAAAATGGGTGACTATTCTGTTATGGATTATATTAAAGAGTTCGAAATCAGTTCTGGCCATCTTTTAGATTATAACATGTCCTCCGCATTAGAGAGCAATTATACTAAAACAACTTTCACCACTTGGAAAATGACTATTGATAAGATAGCCCAAACACCGGAATATGGTGATTTAGCTGTAAAAATATTCAACATAGTTGCATACTTTTCTCCAGATGATATTTATCGTGATACATTTTATAAATTAGGTGACTACACGAATGACACGGTTAAGCAGGCTGTTAATCTCCTTGTAAAATACTCCATGGTGGTGGCAAAAGACAAACAGAGTATTTTCAGTATTCATAGATTAGTTCAGGAAGTTGTAAGAATTAATTTACGTCGTTTAGGAAAAGAAAATGAGACAATAGATATGGCTTTAATTTTGGGGGGAAAATGTCTCTGCGAGAAATTTTTACCTCATGCTATTTCTGCCTGGAACTATGCAAAAAGTATTCCAGAACTTATTAGCAAATATGCACCTCTAGCAAGCAAAATTATGGACACATTAAAGTCCTCCGGGAGGTACAATGAAGCTTGCCAATTCGGGGAGAATACTTTAGAAGTATTTAAATCCTCTGGAGTTGCTAAACTTACTATTCTAGAATTCGAAAAGGAGCTAGGGGATCTTTTCATATATACTGGTAAATACGAAGCTAGCCTTTATCATCTCGAACATGTTGAAAAAGAATGTAAATCAATGGGTAATAATCCTTTATTATTATCCGTTCAGCAGTGTATCGCTTGGACGTTATATCATCAGAGAAAAATCGCCGAGTCGTTAGAATTAAGTTTAGAAGTTTGTGAAAACTGTAAACTAACTTTAGGAGAGGGGCATCCCCTAACGTCATCTTCACTCCTCACAACAGCAGCTGTAGCTTGGAGATTTGGAAAGTATGATTTATCACATTCAACTTTTATTGAGGGATTTAGATGCTTTGAATTAGGGGCTGAAAAAAATGAAATTGATTATCTCAAAGCTAGACACAATTTTGCCCTTCTTATCGCCGACAGAGGGGATATCATTGAAGCTTTAGCTATTTTAAAGGGCATTCATGCAAAGATAATGGCTAGTCCGGAATTAAAAGTGACATTTAGACTGAGAATAAGTACATTGCGGAGTATATGTATTTATTTAAATGAAACAGGGTCATATATGGAAGCTCACGAAATATTAGTGGGATTGTATGAAGAGCAAAAAAGTGTTCTTGGTGAGGATGATGAAGATACTTTAAATACATTGAATGAAATAGGGACGTCTCTGGTTGGAATGAAAAGATATGAAGAAGCTTATTCTGCTTGTCACGCTGCGTACTTGAAACAGGAGAAGAATTCCGGTGAAGATTCGCATTTGGCCCTTGATGCCTTACGAATGTGTGCTATTGTACATTCCCATCAAGGTCATCATGATACTGCAATTTTGCTAATTGTTAGAGTTGTGACTGGCTTTGAGAGGGCGATGGGGATACATAATGTTGTAGTTTTAAAGTCAAAATATGCCTATGCACGAATACTTGCAAGAGGAAGTAGAGGTGAAAAGGCTCTTGCTGTTTTGGAAGAGTTGGAGGAAAGTTATTTAAAAGTTTTTGGGAAGGGTAATCGAGATTATTTACGCTGTGGGGAATTCATTGACAGAATTAAATTGGGAGGAAGGGAGCTCGAAGATTGGCTTGAAGCTTGAAAAAGCTTTATTGTGTATTTGACCAATTGTGATAGTGGGATGTGATAGTAATGTCAACTTTAGTATTGTTTTGTACAGAATAATGAAAAAGAATAAATAAAACATTTTCACACAAATCAATTTGTTATGCTTGTTTGCTAGCTTAAAATGACATTATGACTCATAGCTGTTGTAGCTAGGTAGGATAGAAGAGTAGAAGAAACAAGAAAGAGTTGTCCAGATAAATCATACTGAAGCTGAATATAGCTAAAGGCACATTTTCATGCAGAGTACATCCATGATTAATGAAAAGTGTTGGCTTGAGGTTCTTTTATGGGGCACCGGGCTAATAAATGGACCAGGGCACACGCACAATACTTATCTGAAGTGGTAGTCCTCATGTATGTACTACAGATGTACATAATTGTTCTTTACATCGAAATACACAAAAGCAGCAGGAGCAGCAACCATCCCACTTTAGAATGTAGCATGGATTAAAATTATCCAGTAGATCATGGATGAAACAAAGGATGGGAATATTGATCCACTTTTAGGAAAGACTAGGCATGCATGATACGTTGAACTGTAAATGTTGAGTGAGGGTATGCGATTTTATAGCGAAAAAAAAGAACACTGCACCCTACTGTAAAGCTAAACATGCTGGGGTGAGCTGTGCTATTCGTGAGCTTGTTCTTCATAATTTATTTCAAAAAACTCGTATTCACCGTAAACAAGCCTGAGCTAAAAATAAATATCATAGCAGATTAGTTCCACCGTATATCTGATGTACCACATAATCCATATATGCACTTTCTATCTCACTGTGAACAGATCAGACTTGATTTTTTGTCACAAGAAATACATGCATAGTAAATTGCATCTACTTACCTCTTATATATGGAAGGCACTGAGCTGTAGTTATCTGAATTGTTAGTCCTCTTATCTTATTTTTGGAAACAAGCATGCATTCTCACTCTATATAATTCAGCACACAAAAAGCATCACCTGCACAACACCTTGGATTTAAGCATGCGACAAAGTTTTCCAGAAAATCATACAAAACAGAGGAATGATATTGATGACCCACTTTGACGAGAACCACAAGGACTTTTTTTTATTTTGAGCATATATGACTATGATTAAGGGATTTTCAAAGAGTTACAAAAAAAGGAACAAGCCTGTGCTCTCATACGGCATGATTTTACCTTCATGGCGTGCTGTGGTGGAAGAGTAGTGAGTTCATTGTATTTTAAAGCTGTGGAGACGTGGAGAGTCATGATTTGTTAAGAGTAGAATTGCATTAAAATATTCAGGAGCACACTTATCTGCCCCAAAAATATGCGAGGAGAGAAATGTGATGTGGAATCAAGGATGAGTTGGAAGTTTTGACCAGTGTGGGTTTACTTGTTTCGGTTAAAAAACACCTTCCTTAGCTTTTCTGAAGTTTACTTGAATCCAGATTTTCTTGCCCTTACAATAATTAACTAGTTTTAATTGGTCATTTCCATTCCATCGTAAATTCAAATTAGTGTCATGTATTAAATCAGACAGTAATACTGACAACGCAAAACCTAAATTAATAACAAAAGCCTCATGGGTAATTTTAACTCGAGAAAGTAAAGTTTGATTAGATTAAACTCAACAATGAATCTTAAAATTGACAAATCTCACATTTAAATTTCTAAAACTGAACTCTTAAAGAAACTGTTTTTTCAAATATTTCCATAATGTATTCAATTTGTTTGAGTTTTTTACCTATATTTGAAGAACATTCAATACTATTTTTTACCTAAACAATAAAACATTATTGCTAACAGCATTGTTGCAGCCGTGTCTATTTTTCTTACAATATCAAATCTGTTCTCAAAATGTAACATTAAAGCTTCGACAAACAATAAAGCAGTGTGTTGTAAATCAAAGAAAAGGTTGGAAGTCTTTGATTGGCTAGCGAAGTCTGTAAGTGTATCACGGATTCTGGCTAGTCGGTTCCAGCTTCTTCTATGTGGAACGGGAAGTCCCTTGGGAAGAGTCTGAGTCATATTTGTGTCCAGCTTGGAATACCCTCAGGAAAATATCAATTGCGCTGCTTTCACAGCTGGCTACAAGTAAGTCTCGTTTTTTAATTGTTTTTCGTTATGGGCTACATCTGGAGAAAATGGACACAAACTAATAACATGGTTAGTAATTTGTTTGTTTTATTTTTAAATAGAATAATCCCAGCCAGCAAAAAGGCATTTTTAATGTTGAATGCGCCAACTCAAAATGCATCTGTGGGAATTTTCATTTCCGTGCTCATCAGATTCCAGCTAAATCATGATCCATCAGATAGCCCTGGTAATTTTGTAAATCAATGTGTATTCAAAACTTAGCTGTATACTTATCAATCACGGTTTTATTTTTGAAACTAGATAATTGAATGGCGTTGAAAATCAGGAGGAGCTTAAAAGCCACCTAATTTCATCGTTGGAGGAGTTGACTTGCTGAAAGAAGCTGAAAAGGTACATTTGATATTTTGCTGGAGAAATTCGAAACCGGAAACGAAATAATTCAAAACTATTCCAAGGGGCTTCGAGTTTACATAGGGTTAAAGCTTGAACAGTCTAACCGGAAGCCCTGATATATATACAGAGCTCGTTCGCCTGTCAAAGACATCCATGCTTTTTGGATTTAGAGGACACTACTTTAGTGCTAGTTTAAGTTTTAATATTACATTGTAACAACATATTCATATTGTTAAAAATAGCCTCGGCTTTAACGATGATGGCCATGATTTTTTTGTTGTCAAGTAAAAAAATATGATTGTATGTTCTTTCAATATAGTATGAAACTCAAACCACGTATTTGAATAGTGAGAAATGTTATAACTACAATATTTTTAAAAAATCACGTTAAGTTTGAGTTCAGATGTAGAAATTTATATGTTGGATTTGTTCACTTTTTAAATTCTTGAATTTTAATTTAATCAAACCATGTTTTTTCAAGTTCAAAAAGGCTTTTGGAAATAATTCAGAATTTGCGTTGTCGGTATAACTGTGCCGCATCATAATTCAATTTTATGGAGGGGATGAAATGTAGAGTTTTATAAGATATGATATGATTGTTTTAGTGACAAATTAAAAATGTAGAGGATTTTTTGAGAGTAAAAAGCAAATTGCGGAAAATATGCAAACAGAAACAAAAAATTGTCTAGTCATCTATCCTCATCTGCAAGAAAAAAAGCTTGTTTATTTTAACAAATATAAGAACAATGACAATTTATTTTAGCAGAAAAAAAACAAGTTCAAAAAGGCTTTTGGAAATAATTCAGAATTTGCGTTGTCGGTATAACTGTGCCGCATCATAATTCAATTTTATGGAGGGGATGAAATGTAGAGTTTATGATATCATAGTTTTAGTGACAAATTAAAAATGTGGAGGATTTTTGTGAGTAAAAAACAAACTGCGGAAAATATGCAAACAGAAACCAAAAATTGACTAGTCATCCATCCTCATCTGCAAGAAAAAAAGCTTGTTTATTTTAACAAATATAAGAACAATGACAATTTATTTTAGCAGAAAAAAAACCTTCACGTAAAATACTACTTTAACTTTTTCATTTCCATCATAACCCAATGTTTATTCCGTTCCATATCAATGAATCCATTGGGAATGGCCATTTCACATGTACGGAAAACCTGAACTCCGCAAAGAACATCTTTATCATTATCCCCCTCACAAATAAGACCCCCTCCAAGTTCCCTATTGCATTGTGACCCTCCAGAATATTTTTCTACTCCACAAAATATATTGTCGTCTATTATAAAATCCTTAATTCCAGCAGCAATCAACCGATCAATTCTTTTTTGGCAAGATGACCTCTCAATAATTTTGAATTTTCTTGACATCAACTCCGATCCATGGTTTGTTTTCCTTGGGAATGAAATCTCGGTGGCTGATTCGCCCCCAAAAATCATTCTCGAAGGTAACACCGGAAGATGTTTCTCGTCAATATTTACATGTTTTTCAAGCTTCACCAGAGCTAAGTCATTTTTATGGTAATTATCCGTCAAGAAAATTCTACTGTAGCCACGCTTACTATAATTTCTACTTTCTACTGGCGTACCCACCCTCTCAAAACCTTTGAGGTGGACTACTTTCACAACATTTAAATGTTGCCTTTGTCCCTTCAAATCTTTTACCTCAGCTGTTACCTTAACCCCATCCAGTTTACCCAAGGATCCGTCGTTTTTCAACACGCATTGGGCGGCAGTGATGACAATATCTTTAGAGAGGAGGGTGCCCCCACAAGACTTTCCATTGGTGGAAGTGATATGCACCTGATGCATAAAATTTCCACGGGGAACAACCTCCCCATACAACTTTGCGTGGAGAAATGTTTCCGGATCTTGTTTTCCAGCGTGATGCTCAATCCATGATCTGAAGTGGGGGACTTCTGCAAACACATTGGGTTTACAGCTTGCTTCGTTCTTTTCTTTGGCGCAGGAATATCCATGACCTTTGCCGTATGATGCAACCCCGCATAAAACTGCATTGCCATTTTTACTCTTGCAAATTGCTGGACCACCAGAGTCGCCACCACCAGCGACTAACATTTGCATAAATAAAAATATAAAAGATATAACTATATTGGTGTATATTCTGATAAGCTTACTTGGACTCCAAACTCCATTCAGGATTCCTCCCAAGCACAAAAGCTGATGTTGCCACTTTGCATTTTCCGTTTCAACCCATGGACCTCCTCTGACGAAACATTCTGAATCCTTTCGAATGAGAAGGTTGGCTTTTTGCAGGTGTTGAGATTCCTCTTCAGTGTCAGTGACGCCCCATCCAATAACGACAACATTGTCGGCGTAATCTGTTAGCGTGTAGTATAATAATTTTATCTATCATTCATCCCTCTTTTGTGTCATATGTCTTAATGATTATTTCGATTACCAAGAGGGTTAAAATTGGCAGAAGCAATAGGAAGGGATTTAACCTCATCTCCGAATTTTATATCTTGAGCAAGCTTCAATAAAGCAATGTCATTAAAAATATCTTGCAACTTCGCCTTCTTATTTCGCTCTGCATGTCCTGCCAAATTACTATACATTTCGTGAGGGATAATCTTCTCAACTTTGTAAACATGAGTTTTCGAATCAAAGTCCTGATGGCCACCGAGATTCGTGCCGAGAGTGACTTTAACTAAGGATGGATGGAATACATCTCCAGAAGAGCTGACAACGCAATGGGCAGAAGTGAGGATAAACCTTTTGTTGTAAATTGTCCCTCCACATCCTAATGAGATAGCGGCTTGATGAGGAAACTCGTTCATTTCTGCACCTAAAGTTGTCAAAAGAAGAGCTCCAGTGGAGTTCTTCTTGCAGCATTGAGCAAACACACCTTTTTCTCCAGAAGGCATGGTGCAACTGTCCCGGAGAACTTCTTCAAGGTTGAGCTTTTCTCCTATTAAGGTTGTCGTAGGGCAGATGTTAGTATGAGAGGATATTTCTTCACATTTTGAGGGATAGCAATCTTTCGCTGCTTCAATGACAGCTAAATTGGTCAAACACAAATACAATATATGTCAACTGGGTCAAAAACCAACCATTTATATTGAAAGGGTCATTACTCATTACCCAAGATGCTGACAAGAAGAAAAATCACAAAATATTTCATTTTGATAGAACCACTTAACCATGAATGAAAGAGGTGTATTCCTCATGTCCCTTTAAACTTGACATTTTCAATATTACAACAGAGCAAAGACAATTAATTCTAATCGAGAAAAAAAGTTATGCTGAACTTGTTTGCTTATAAGCTCGAGTTGCTGCTTAAGTAGACGGATGTGGATATGTAGAAGCTTCACTGGACAGGAAAAAATATGTTTCCATTGAGAAAAGACAGAGTTGTGGTTTCAGCTTAATTAGTTATGGACTTTTTATTAATAAAAGAATGTGAGGGAAAAGTATGTACTATATCATATTGAAGAAGTTGAGTGTTTATTACAATGGGAAATGAGAACACAAAAACAGGAT